>NNCF01126353.1:12981-36731 GCA_002313205.1 Laupala kohalensis | reverse complement strand
ATATATATATATATATATACATATATATACATTTTTTGTAGTTCATAATAAAATTAATATGAGATATAGAGAATACACAACATGCTCCTTTGGATTAGTTTTATAATGAAGATACAAAGATTTATATGAACAAAATGTGAAATACTATCTTACAATGCAAAATTTTAGACAGGTTACACAGCCAAAATTAATAAAAACTGAAAGTACAACATCAATTTAAAATATTTTCTGATGATACACAAGAGTTCTTCAGTTTTCTGAGAGAGAATTCTCTTAACCAAATTAGACTTGATTTCTGTTCACAAGACACAAGTAAATATTTTGCATTTCAATTTCATAGATACATATGAGTCTCACGAGTCATAAGAAACCTTCTGATAATTCAAGTATACGAACACATCACATCTTTGCATCATGTTCCAGGTTTCCAGTATGCAAGCTTAATTGAACATATGCTAGCAAAGTATCTTGAGTAATATATTATTATTACACATGGCAATAATATGTGAGTATGTAAGAATATGGTACACTATGTGAAGGTACTGTTCCCATCCTTGAAACATAAAAGCTCAACATAGAGCAGTATTTGGCAGTTCAATTTCCCTTTTGGGAGGGAAAACTAGGGTACAGTCATTCCACACTGACAAACAAGATACATGGCATTACAGACCAATTTTTGTTATACTGATTTCTTCTTCAAGCATGGTAATTCTACGGGTTTCAGGTAGGGATTGTCAATGCCATCACTTTCGTCTTTGTTGCTTTCATCATCAGCATCAGCATCAGCATCATCATCATCAGCATCATCATTATCTTTGTTTTCACAACACTTCCACTTCTGAGGACTTGAAGAGGACTCTTCCTCAAAGTGAAACACTTGGTCGTTAGGTAAAAGCGCTTTCAAATATACAGGGAAATGGTTTGAACACGCAATCAGAGGGAACATGTTACTATCTTCACAAAGAAAAAGGTTGTGCATCTCACTCTTCTGGGTCACTAGGCGGGTCAGAGCACACACTACACCTCCCCTCTGTTCGGCTGATTTCTCTCGAATCACTTTGGGTTCTGTTATTAGTTGTTTGGGAGTGGGAGTCCTAGAAAATAAACCAATACACTAATATTAGAAAGGTAGAGGGGAAGAAACTATGTTATAAGAAGGAAGTAGGTGCTTTCTTCAAAAACTGCAATATCTGTGATGGTTAAAATAATTTTTAGTCGTACTAAGTAACCAGAAAAACCAATACTTTAAAAGGTACAGAAACAAAAATGAAGACAACATCAAATAAAGAAATTACTATTGCATCATTCTCCACATCACCCTCAACAAAATGTGTTCCAAGAAATGAGGGCAAAAACTTAATCCATGTGAAATTAGAAATGTTAGAATTGTAATGAAAACTACATATTTGATATACGTTGCAACTAGGGTTAAATTAAGCAAGATCATTATCATTATTATATTGATAACCACAAGAAATCTTAATATTTCAGCAATTTCTCTGCATCTTTGCTCAAATCATTCACGTTTTCGTGAACATGTACTTCAAGATAGAGTATAATTATAATAATTATTATTTCTAACTTCTTATTATTGTCATGGCCAAATATAATAATTCTTATTACCTAATTTATTAATAACAATTATTATAATAAATATTATTCTTAATATTATTGTTGTTGTTATTGGGGTTAAAGTATTATCGGCAGAAAATTTTCATGCCATCATGTTCGGAGTGTAATACAGTGTGACTACAGCATATAGATCAGCTGATAATACAGTTATGAGGTAAAACGCATTGTGAATTCACAATGGAGTCACTACAATAAAATTGAGAGATGTCAACAACTCAATTACTATTCTATTGAGTAACAAACTTATTAAAAAAAAGATAATATTAACCTGATGTAGGTGTGTGGATCAGGAAAGGAAGGCAGGTGGGGTGTACTCATGTAGCTGGGCAGCTGCTGCTTGACGCCCGTCTGCAACATGGCGGAGGTCCAGGGCATGGCTGTAGAGGGCGGGACACGGAGGGGAAGGTAGGCACCAGGGCGACGCGCATGGGCTTCCAGGTCCCTTAGCTGCATGCCCATGTTGGCCAATACCAGCAACACATCATCCAGCAGCGGCTCGAAGCGGCCCGCGAGCTCAGCGCATGCACATGATGCCCTGCCAGTCTGCCTCAGCAGCAACTGAACACAAAGACAAGAGACATGACGCTACACAAAATACATAATAATTGGCATTAAGAAATTAACAGGGACCTTCTCATATAATCAGACAGAGATGAGTCACTATACACAGGTCTCGGAAGGATTGTGTCTCAAAACTCACAAAAGTAGGGGGCAGTTACCTGGTTGAGGAGGGCAGGCTGTAAGGTGACAAATGCTGTTTGTTCCTCGCACAAGACATTTTTTTGTGGGGCTTTAGGGCTCGCCAACATAGAGGTCATTAGAGCCCATGCAAGTAGGGAAAAATGCAGTTTCGCACCATAGAGAAGAGCCGTAGTGACTCTTCCCCGTGAGTGGGACTCACCGAATATCTCGACCATACCCACTAAAAAACCCTCCTGAAATCAACAAATATCTAAATAGAAAGATGAAAAAAAAGAAAAGAAAACAGAATAAAAATACATTATATCACAAAAAAAGGAAAACATTTTCGAAAGATTATATTTTGTAATTACAGAAATGAACGATGAAAAGAAAGAAGACAGGAAAGATGAAAAAAGAATGCAAATTTTTAAACCCTCCTGAGAACTTGTGGGAGGAGCCCCGATCTACTCATAAAATTCACCCCCCTATCCAATAAGGATTTTTTTCTTTTTTAGCAAATATACAGGGGCTTGTGTATATTTATTTTATAACTACTAGTTATAGACTACTAAAATGGAATAAAAAGTGGGGGGAGGGTTTTGACTACCTTCGCCGCTCCCTGCTTGTTGACGTGCTGTCACTTACCGCGACGAAATACCCTGAGAGTAGATTAGGAGAAGTGATGCCTGGCAAGATACCTGTAAGGCTTCTGTCAGTGTCTCAAGGGCCGCCATGTCTGCTGTCTCAGCGCCGTGCTCAGCCACCAGGCAGCAAACGGCAGCAAGTAAAGCGTGGCGCCTGGGGTTGGTCTTCGCCATCTCTGTTAGCAACTCCACTTATTGCTACTGCTGCTATCTTTTTCTTGGAACAGGAAGAAGGTGCATGGCCTGTTTATCACCCCCTGCAACAACCCAACAAAGAACTCCCATCATAACATGCACAGATTTCTCCTTAATATACTTTTTCCATTTGTAATTAACAGATTCCAACAAAAATCATTTATATCAAGCAAGTACGAAGACATTTTTAACATAACTCTAAAACCTTTCAAATTTTATACATATTCTAAATTAAAGAATATACAAGTAAACAAGCTTGAAATTATAATGATTTATTCCATTAATAAGGTGGTACAGAAAATCAGGAAAATGTTTTTAAAATTTTACAAGAGGACATAAATACCGACATATTCTACAAAATTGGGAATTAAAGAACCATTGTATTTTAAATAAAAAAATGACAATACATACAGTACACTCCTCCAAACACCTTCAGTACATCCATTTTGGAAAATTTATAGAAAGTAGTAAAGTATTCTTTGCACATTACCACATGACCAATCAGCAACGACGAATCAACTCTTCTAATGAGAGCAGGTTGAAAAATATGACAAAAATATTGTCTCAGGAAAGAGAACATCAAATACACTCGTCAAAGACCCACTTATTTCATTTTATTTTTTACACACACACGAGGAAGGTGACAACCCGATTTGGTAATGCTGCTATCAAACTATCACACCCACTCAACTCAGTAGCAAGACCATGTAACTTTCAGTAAATTACAAATATCCTCTCCTTTTGACAAATGCTGTGCATGTACTTCTTGACAAATAAGGAGACCTTTACCAAAATTCACATTTGCAGACATCAAGGATAAAAATACACACTATTGTCTCCATAACCTTTCACACAACTGTACATTAGAAACTGCTCATCTGAGCTTACTTGAAGTCCATAATGTATTACTAATATGTTAATACTTTTTTAAAAATATTATTGCAAAACTTACACTTATAATTTCATACAGTGATAAATTAAAACTGATCATCTCATCTTTTCCAAAAGTACATTTCACAAGCAAGACAGCACATCAAAAATAAAACACTTCGAAGTACAATCAAACTTATGATATTTGGATGAAGGCTGTACTTGTCTGTACTTTGGCTAGCACAAAGCACAATTGTTGGCTATCATAAACAGCATTACTCCCTTCTTAAAACAGCATCCTATTTCCATAGAAAACTGTTTGGAGAGGGTTTTCTATCAACTAGATAAATTTTTATTAGATCTTATCTTTCCATTATTATAAAAAACATGAACAATTGTTTACTACAATCAGAATCAGTTTCCACAGAAAAACAACAGTCCCTTCTCCTAGTTAGATGATCAATGTTTTAAAGATTTATTAATAGCCCTGAAACCCTTAAATCTTCTGCCTAACAATAATTTGAAATCTCGATCAGCCAAAAAGTCAAGTATCATAAATTTGATAAAAAGATGGATCTCATCGCTTCTTATAAACAGAATCATTGATATTATTTTAGACTGTTGTCGTTTATGTACTTAATACAATGACATTACTTGCAGTAACTAATTTATTGCTGCTATTTTCTCCTTTTAAACTCTTTTATTTTATTCTCTTTGCTTATCTAAACATTGTTGTTATTTTAGTCCTTAATAAATGTTTAATAATAACCTTTTAGTGTTACACATATTTAAACCTACAAGCACACAGATAACTGCACTTATTTTAGTTGGAGCAATTTGTGTGACTTTTGCCACTGAATATTATCTTTGGTAAAAATTCAAATTCAAAAGGTGTGCACTACTTTATCTTCAGTTCTTTACAGTGGACTTTCATACATGTTAGATATCACAGATTATTACCCAAGAGAAAATTTTTTTATGAACACATTACAAAAAAAACCAATTTATACATGACTAATGACATTCTCTTTCTAATTTTCTACTTGCTTTGTCAAGAAAATAATTGAAGAGACATTTTAAGAAAATTAAAATATAGTCTTTCTAGCTCAAGTCTTATAATTATCATGCGCTATTCATAAGCAAAGCTACCAATGGCTTGATAACCTGAGGTGGCACCTATGATTGAGAAATGAAAAAGTGACCCTACTTCAAAAGGAAATCTTCTAAGATAATTGGCAACGCCAAGTCTCCATGGCTTGATACTAAAAATACTTCTTCTTTAGATAGTTTACTACTCAAGTATGCTGATTAGACTAAAGAATTCAGTTCACGTAGAATCAAAACCAGACACTGAGGTGTAGTTGTTCCTAAATATTCAAAAACTATGTTCATGAAGACACACTTACAATGCTCACATCAGTATTAATAAGTTACCAGAATCCCTGAAGTTACTCGATTGTAAGAATTTAAAAAAACAAAAAACTATACAAATGGTTGATAAATAATAAACACAAATAGTAATATAAATGTAAAGCAACATGTTTAATTTTGTTACTTATTTATACAAGTTACATTTAAAAAAATTACATTTTGATCAACCTACATGATTATCTCCAACTTCTATCAAATTGTCGGTTTGTAGGACACTATAACCTTAGTTTAAGTTTTAAATATATGATTTTTACCACTCTAGGATCAAATGGGTTTCTCTATTTCTGCAGAGAATTACACCTGTATCATGTATTGTACATTGTAATTTACTTGGTAATAAATAAAACTGAAATTATCCAAAAAATGTTTATGTTTCAGATGCAAGTGATAATAATGGTAATAAAGGACCTACTGAAAACATATAAATGAAGGAGGAATCTGGCTGTGCTAAACTGTCACACAATATCCTAGAACCCATATTTTCTACATACATTATGGCACAAATATAATCCAAGAAAATGATACAAAGAACACATTGAATGTAGTCAAAGTAAGTTTAAGCAAGAAATAGCACTTTATTCATAATTATCGCATAAGTCCTTATACAATACATTCAAAATGACAATATCAGTACAATAGTACAATATAATTTACAACAAAGTGGGCTATTCCACAAGAGTCCACAAATTACAAAATAAAGAAAAATAAATAGCAGAATCACGATGCATATAATTCAATCTGCAATGACGATTGGCATTATCAGCTCATTTATATTTTTGAATTGACACATAAATCACATTTGTAATATAAACAGTAACGGTTTACATATAATATATATAACATTTAGACAGACATTACTGAGAGAAGTTAATGGTTTCAAATTCAAAGCATCTAGTAGTCCATTACATATCTATAGAGAAAAAAATTTATACTTGTGAATAAAATCCCTTCTACAAAAAATAATTTCTAAACTGGGAAGTCTTGTTGTAATCAAAACAATTTTCTGTTCAATTTTAAGGTTATTTCATAGAGAAAAAAAAAAGAAATATTTAGTAACAATGAAAATTGTACATAATTTAAATAGATTTTTATTTCTAGTTGATATCCCAATAGAGAAAGAAACTTTGATTTATCATTAACTTTTGCAAACACCAAAACTGATACATCCTTCTAATGAAAAGTTGTTAGAAGTCAGACCAGTTGTGATAAAAAATCTGAAAGAAATTGTTTTGCTTTTGCGTTACGATCACTAGGGTCAACTCCCAATTATACAAGGAAACAAAAAATATGCGAATTAAAAATAAAATTGGATGTCAGCCAAACCCATAGGGAAATTTTACAACTGAAGCACAATTTTCCTAAACACATGCCATAGAATCCATATACATGCAAGGACAGCTGTTTATCAGTGGTTTCAAATATGACTGAGATTCCCATGTGTGGAACACAATTAATCTGAAGTGACAGAAGAAATGGCTTCAAAATAACTCAATTTCCATTTTTTAAGTATTGTCATAGCAATAGTCAACGCATTTTCCGGCTCAACAGAAGGGTTCATAAAATCATGAACTGTGATGGTTGTAACAGCAATAATACATGGTATTGATTTATTAGAATAGGTTTGCATCTATCATGTCAATGTCATTGGAAAAGGGTGGAGGGTGGTGTGATGACTTGCCCCAGCTGGAATAATGTTGCAAGATATAAACGGTACATCACAGATTGTGACCATCAAATGTAAACAGTATGTAATAAAATACAAAAATGAAGGAAAGGCTTGACTTTCATGCACTTGAAATGTTCTTCACACATCACATTTTCTAAATAAAAATAAAATGCAAACATAATTACCAAAATTCTCCACGAGCTAAATGATGGAAGTCTTGATTTGGGCGAACTAAATACAAATATTCTATAACCTTTAACTGTGCAAAATAATAAGAATCATAAAATTATGAAAAATCTAGGTCAACTTCAATAATAAATATGACACCACACTAGATTCTACAGAGAACCGCCGTCAACATCTAGAAACGCGTTGTCTCTACGCCACAAACACATTCCAACACTTACGTGTATTTCCCCTGCAACTGCCTGCAACCGCCGATTCTGCTGGTCTGCTGCGTGTACAACACGGGGTTCAAACTCCCATAAGACCCTTCGGTGACAAATTTACGCCACCTACTTCGCTCTCGCAGGCAGGGGAACTAATTCAATGACGTCATGCATGGCGCTTCTTTCAAAAATGGGGCATTGAACCAGAGATTTTAATTCATTAAATTTGCATTGAAGGTATATTTTTTGCTATCAACCAAGGAAGATACAAAACAAACTGCAATTAAAATTGAAAGCAACAAATCACTAATAAATCCTCAACCAACATATAATAATTACAATTAAGGAGTAAATGGATTAAATGGTAATAAAATTACACAAACACATGACTTTTTATTGAAAGCAAGTATTTATTATAAAAATATTAATTACGGATACGGAGAGGATACACACAATAGTTCCAGGATGGAGAACAGAAAATAAATTTAGCAATTAGAAATAGTTCCTTCACAAATTAAATCTACTTGTGAATATAGATATAATGCAAACAACTCTGCCTAGACTTATTACAGATGAGAAAATGAACTTTATGAGGGTTCACATAAAACAAAAAAAATTCTAAACGGAGCACGGATAAGAAATAAAACTACAAATTGCATATAATATTGGATACAAAGATGATACACATACCAATGCCTATACTGAGAACATTTATGTAATAGTTCTATTACAATTTAAACCTACTTGCGAATACAGAGGTAATGCAAACAACACTGCCTAGACTGATTACAGATGAGAAAATGTATTTTATGAGCATTCACAAAAACAATTCTAAATTGAGTATTGATCAGAAAGAAAAATATTACAAAAAATTGTGGATAGAGATTACATACACACCACTGGTTACATTGAGAATATATAAGAAATAGTTCTTTTACAAATTAAACTTACATATGAATACAGAAATAATGCAAACTACTCTGCCTAGACTAATTACAAATGGGAAAACAAATTATTTGTGGATACACATAAAACATAACTAAATACAATAAAAAAAGAAACAAAACTATTACAAATAATTGTGGATAAAGAGATGATATACACATCTATATTGAGAACATTCAAAAATGATAGGGATGAAGTATAATGTAAAAAATATAAATAATGACTTAATAACAAAATTCTTAAATAAAACAATCTTACTTGGTAATTGTGGAGCTTTAGCAACATTATCAAAGCATGATAAATTGAAAGGCGTTTCTATGTTGCTCATTGTTTTATTGGTATAAAGATTTTTCGGCTGCATAGCAGCCATCGTCAGTAACATACGCTGAAAAATATAAAGGTACATAAAATGACAATAGTAAAAATAAAAAATAAAAATAGAAACATAATAAGAAAGTATACAATAATTGAGTGAAACAGTATCGAAAGNGTGAAACAGTATCGAAAGAAGTGTATTTTTGGTTGTTGTTGAAATAAAGAAAGGAAAGAACAATTAAAAATGAATAAAAGAAAACAAATACAGAGTGAGCAAACCGACAAAATTACGTACCTGAGTATTGAGGAGGTCATTATATGGTGAAGGGGTGTTGCACGGTGGGCGGGGGGAAAGGTGCTGTCGGAGTTTTCTAGGAACTGGCGGCAGAAGACGGAAAAAATTTCCGAGGGTTTTAACTGTTGGGAGTGGGGTGCAGTGTCCTGGAGAGTTGGTGGTGAGAGGAAAGGAATTTGAAGGCTAGTTTCATGAGAGGGGAATGAAGTTCAGGGATTTGTTCATTTAATAGGGAAATGTTGTCTTTTAGAATACTATGGATATGTAAAATTTCTAATTTCTACTTCGACTTCTAAAATATAAAAATCCTTTTCAATGTTAAATGTGTGTGTGTTTTCTACTGGGTGGTTGACGAAGCCCGTTATTTGGGGGTCTGTGGGTATTACCCCCAGCGAGCAAGGCGAGTCTAATCTTATATATGCCCCTTCGTGTAACTGATTAACTCACTCATTTAGTAATGATGAGTGTTGGATACCTTGTACTAGTTGTACAAGCATGAAACTTGGTTCATCTTGTAGATGGATATTGGCAATGAATGTTAAAATTCCTTATATTTGACGATACTAATTTAAAAGTACATTTTTCGTTAATTTAATATTACGTAAATCACACAAAAACATTGGCTTGTGGATGTGCCATGAAAAAACTTGCCAAAGCCCGCCTTGAATGTTTTGTTTACAAAAGTATTGTACGTAAAATGGCGGCGAATTGCAGAAGTATCGTATTTTAAGTTTTATAGACATGTTAAAAGTATTGTGAACTAAATGTGTTTATTTGTTTGGTGCCTTTGTGAAAAAAAAAGTGAAAAAATCGTATCTTTGAATACTTATTTGAAACTGCATCAAAGACTAGTTCATAAACGTAATCGTGGTCAAGTTTCATTCGTCGATATAACATTTTTTTATTAATGTGTCGCATGCGTTTGTGTGAATTATTTGCTCAGGTACGTATATTTATTTATTTTCAATATTTACCATGCCAAAGTGTGGATTTGAATTCGTGAGATACTTATAAGGAATCTATCATTGACCTTGACAAGTTCAATATAACTCGCATTCAATGTATTCGTAGATTTGCATAACGTTGTAGTACTGATATTGAAATTCGTTTAACTATTTTGAAAAGTGCAAAAACTATGAACATTATAATTTCTATCGAGTTTTTATTTTATCAATAAAACAACACACAAGCGGTGGTAATTTGTATAGATTCCCTGATTCAATTCTAAAGATTGTTTACGTTCGTACAGAATGAATTTTTAGGCAAGAAACAATAATCTTTACCACTTTTTTATTTCACAACAGTGTTTCATGTTCAACATGTAACGTATATATTGATTTATCTAAGAAATTTTGCGGTATCTCTTACAATACGTCCGACAACGGACCGTATTTACATTTCATTTTTAATATGAATCGATTCATTGATTCCTTTCAAGAGTTTGTTTATATTCATAAAAAATAAAGTACAAGAATGAAACTTGATTCATCTTATAGCTAATGAATGTTTAAATTTACATTTTTGATAAGTTCTCATTTAACAAGTGAGTCGAATCTTTTAAGGCAATGTATTGAATCATTTACTAAGTGTATCATTTCTGGAGAACAATCTCTTTGGTCAATTTAAGTGATTTATCTTGATTGTTGATAAGCTAAGGAAATTTTCCTTTCAAGCCATAGATTGATTCAAATATTTTGCCATATACTTTTTTTTTTAAATAGAAGAATTATTCATCATCGTATAATTTACTGAATTAATTACAAGTTCCTTCGCCGACTACATTCGAGTGTCAATGCTGTATCACGCAAGAGTTGGGCGAAACCAAAACTTCCTCGTCTCGTCACGAGACGTCAATCCTGATCGAGTTATAAGGATGTTTCATCGATTCATCGAATCAAATTGGCAACAGCCCACTAGCTTAAAACTATATAAACCACATGGCCTCTTCTCTTCTCTACCCTACGCTATTTCTACACGAGATTCAGTGCTAATACACGACTACTATGATTCCTAGTACTAATGAGACGATAAACTTCTGATCTCGCCTCTCTTATCGTAGTTCGAACTCTTTACTTTCAGTGCCAAACCGACATATATTTTCTCTTCTTTAACCCTTCACAATAGGGATTATTACGTTCGAACACATCGCATCGCTACTTTTATTCTCGTCGCCAAGCCGAGATTTTCTCGCAAGATCAAGCCCATAATTGCACCTCAGAAGATACGTGCAACCAGAGATTTACTACTAATCAACATTTCTTTGTCAACGCGTCAACCATCCGGATCAACTCATCAAAAGCTTCAATCAACTGGTTTCCAGGATCTTCTCTCCATATCATCATGTCATCTGTAGGAAATCAGTATTGTATTATTATTCCTCATCATATCATAGCATGTCATTAAATCATTTTAACCTCGTTAACAATTAACTTTCATCTCACTCCCTCACCCATCATCACTTTGCATTTTTTCCAATCATTTTGTTCTTGTGCAGGTAAGATTGAACTTGTCTGTACAGAAGGTATTCCCCCAAGTGCATTTAAACATAACTTTTTATAAAGGTGAACATCCTCGTATTTATTATGTATTAAGAATTGCAATAAAGTTACCAAACACAATAAAGAAAAAGGAATCGAGTTAGATCAATTTCATTTAAAACCATTGATTGTGAAAGATACAAACTAGGATTTCAAACATAGGATATTACTATTATGTGTCGGAATAACGATATAATTAATGTCAACCTACAATAGAGTATCACATTTTAACCCCATTTTTATACATGTAAGTATCCTCCGGTTATTTTAGAAATTTTGCGGTGCAAAAAATTCAGCAAAATAGAATGAAACAAGACGGAATGGGTGAGAGCAATTAGAATGGAAAACAAAAATTGAGGAGGAGAAAATCAAGCATTTCCAACAAAGGTGTTCATTACTTTGTTACACAATAACTTGAAATTTTGTGTGGAGACTAAAATAGAAGTTCGAAATTTTTATTGCTATTATATGGTGCCGTCTAAACCTATTTCTTGCGTTTAGAAATAGTGTCACCGGACGCATTACGCGTTCAATGGACTTCGCGGTAAATTATTTAATTATATAACCAATTTTTGAAATTCAGTAATAAAATAAATTTAACGCTGAAAAATTAAGCAACAGGAATCAAATGAGATCAGTTTGAAATGAAAACATTTATTGGGAAAGATACAACATAGGATTTCAAACTAAGGTGTTTACTATTTTTAGACGGAATAACAAGATACGTTGTGTCAGGCAAAAGTAGAGTCTCAAAATAAAACCCTGTAAAAAGAAATTTCTTAAAAAGAAATATTTATTGCTAATTTACGCTTTCCGCCGAAACCTATTTCCTGCTTTTAGATAAAGTGTCACCGGACGCATTACGCATTTAATGGACTTCGCGGTAAATCATTAAAAAACAGCAAAAGGTTTTTTTCCCTCTGGATCACCAAGCACGGACGAAGCTCGTTATTTCGGAGTCTGAGGGTATTATCCCCAGCGAGCAAGGCGAGTCTCATCATATATAAGCCACTATGTGTAACTCACTCATCTAGTAATCATTATTGTTGGGTACCTTGTACTAGTCGTACAAGCATGACACTTGGTTCACCTTGTAGCTGGACATTGGCATTTAATGTTAAAATTCCTTATATTAGACGATATTAATTTAAAAGTACATTTTTCGTTAATTAAATATTACATAAACCACACGAAAACATTAGCTTGTGGATGTGCAATGCAAATTTGTCAGTAATCGCCTTGAATATTTTGTTTACAGAGAGAGTGTACGTCTAATGGCGGCGAACTGCAAAAGAATCGTATTGGGAAGTTAATTAATGGATATTGTGAAACATTAGCTCAGGTACGTATTTGTTTTATTATTTAAATAGCAAATTTTTCTATTGTATACGTTGTCAAAGTGTGTTTCTAGATACGTGACATTCTTAGAAATGTATCATTTTCGTAGACTCGTTTGGTCAAGTTCGCTATGAATTAACCATATTTGTGGAGTTGAAATTAAAAATTCTTTTAATGTTCTGAAAAACTGCAAAAACCAAGTTCATAGTAAAATTGGGTGTTTTTTTATAAAAATCCGTTCTTTTTATCTCAAAATTAGTATGCAACAGGCAATGGTGTTTTGTATAGATTCCTTGATTCAAAATTAAAGTTTGCTTACGTTCGTAAGAAATGGAGATTTAGACTACAAAAAATAATTTTTACCATTTAAAAAATTTGTAGCTTAATTTTATATTTAAAAACAGTGTTTCATGATCAATACAAAACGAATTTTTTAAAATTTCTACAATTTTAACAATTTCGGAATCTCTAACAATACGTCCAAAACATTTCATTTTAATATGAATCGATTCATTGATTTGTTTCAAAACTTTGTTTACATTTTTAAAGATTAAAGTACAAGCATGTAACGTAATTCATTCTGTGTACGGAGGATGACAATGAATGTTTAAATTAATAAAATTTGACAATATTAATTTTTAAGTACATTTTACGGTGATTGAATATTACGTTTGTCATACATATTAATGCTTGCGGATGTGCCATGCTAACTTGTCAAAACCGCTTTGAATTTATGTATACAAATGTATTGTACGTCTAATGGTGGCGACGTGCAGCAGAATCGTATTGGGACGTTAATCATAGGATAGGTCGCAAGTTTTCTTAAAGTTTGATGACTTTTTAAAAGTATTGAGAACTATATGCGTTTCATTGTTTTGAGTCTATCTGCAAAATTTAAGTGACAAAAATCGTATCTTTGAAAAATTATTTGTAATGGAATCAATGACTATTTCCAAAACGTAATCGTGATCAAGTTTCATTTGTCGTAATAACATTTATTCATTAATGTGTCGTATGCGTTTTTGTGAATGTTTTGCTTAGATACGTATTCGCTTACGTTTACTTAGCAAATATGCTTATTGTATGCCTTGTAAAAGATTGTTTTAATACGTGAGATTCTCAGAAATGTATCTTTTTTCTAAAAAAATATAATATAATTTACTTTGAATTATTTAGCTCACAAGATTAAAGCAGGAGGAATTGAATGAATTCAATATGAATTAAAAACATTTCTTTAGAAAGACACAGTGTAGGATTTTAAACATTGGTGTTCACTGCGTCGTGTTGGAATAACTAGAGAATTGTGTGTCAGGCTAAAGTAGAGTCAAAAATTAACCACACGAAAAGGAATTTTCTTAGAAATATAAATTCAAGTGGTTATGCCCTAAGATGCACATTAACTCCATTTATTTTAAAAGTTAATATCTTGGGTTAATTAAGGAATAATGCAGTGCAGCAAACGTAATCGTAGTTAAGTGGTCAAAATAACGTTTATTTATTAATGTGTCGTATGTGTTTTTCTAAAAGATTTATTCAGGTACGTATTTATAAGTGAAATTTCCAGGTGCATAATAAATTTGTATTGTGTTTTAATATTTTCAATACGACAAAAGGACAAGCTAATTCATCGATACAGTTGGCCGTGAAACTTTGAATCAATTCATTGATTCGTTTCAAATGATTGTTTACCTTTTAAGGGAATTAAGTGTTTTGCCAGAAACAATAATTAATACTATAAAACATTATAATAAGTTGATTTTGTATTTTGGAACAATGTTTTATGATCTACTTTATAAATATTTATAATTTTTAAAAAAATATTCAAAATTTTTTAGTCTTTCACACTACGTATAACAATGAACCGTATTTGTATTTTATATCATTGCACAGACATTTAGCGAAATAATGCTTCAATTGTGTAATTTTAAAGGCTCTAAAAGACACAACATTTAAGATTATGTTTTACAGTTTCTTGTAAAAATAAATTTTATAAGTCATGTCTTTTATACGTATCATTATAAGTTAGTAATTTGACTTCTTGAAACTTCTGTATGTAGGTAGTCCGTTTCTTTACGCCTTGAATATAGTTATCCATTAGCATTACGACACAAGAAATAATACATCCACATTTAATAAAATTATGTTGTGTGTTTTTCGAGAATTTTTATCAATTTCTTATTTAATTTCGAATGAGTTCAATTTGAATTGAAATCATTATTCTTAGAAACAAACAATATTCGATTTTCAACACAGGTGTTCACTTCCTTGTGTTGAAATAACTAGAAAATTTGTTTCAGTTTAAAGTACAGTCTCAAATTAACCCATGTATAAAGAATTTTCTTAAAAAGAAATATGAAAAACGTTATGCCCTACGATGCAAAATAACTCCACGTTTTAAAAATGTAAATATCTTCGGTTGTTTTGGAAATTTTGCAGTACAGTATCTTTAGCATAAAAGAATTTAATAATGAAAATTGAATGAAATTAGTTTCAATAAAATATCATAAATAGGAAAGACACAACTAGGATTTTCAACATGGAAGATCAAATCTCAAGGAAGTTATGCCTCCAAATGCATGATACATTTAACTTTTTAGAAAAGTTAATATCCTCATATTTATTAGGTAATTTAAATTACAATAAAAGTAGCAAACCACAATTTAGCAACAGGAATCAAATAAGATCAAATTGATTTAAAACCATTAATTGGGAAAGATACAATCTAGGATTTCAAATATGGGAGTTGATACTTATGTGCCGAAATAACTATTAAATTGGTGTCAGGCTACACTAAAGTATCAAATTTTAACCCTATATTCTATTCATGAATCCAGTTTATTTTAGAAATGTTGCGGCGCAAAATAATCAGCAAAAAGAAATGAAACAAGACGAAATAAGTGACAGCAATTCGAATGGAAAACGAAAATTGGGAAGTACAGAATCAAGGATTTCCAACAAATATGTTCTTTATTTGGTTATAAAATAACTTGAAATATTTTGTCCAGACTAGATCAGAGTCCGAAATTTTTATTGCTAATTTACGCTAACAGCCGAAACCTATTTCCTGCTTTTCTATAAAGATTCACCGGACGCATTACGCATTTAATGGATTTCGCGGTAAATCTTTTAAATACATAAAAAGGTTTTTTTCCCTCTGGATGACCTAGCACGGGCAAAGCTCGTTATTTCGGGGTCTGAGGGTATTATCCCCAGCGACCAAGGCGAGTCTCATCTTATATAAGCCACTATGTGTAACTCACTTATCTAGTAATCACTATTGTTGGGGACCTTGTACTAGTCGTACAAGCATGACACTGGGTTCACCTTGTAGCTGGACATTGGCATTTAATGTTAAAATTCCTTATATTTGACGAAACTAATTTAAAAGTACATTTTTTTGTTAATTAAATATTACATAAACCACACGAAAACATTAGCTTGTGGATGTGCAATGCAAATTTGTCAGAAATCGCGTAGAATGTTTTGTTTACAAATGGAGTGTACGTTTAATGGCGGCGAACTGGAAAAGAATCGTATTGGGATGATAAATAATGGATATTGTGAAAGATTAGCTCAGGTACGTATTTGTTTTATTATTTATATAGTAAAATTGCCTATTGTATACGTTGTCAAAGTGTGTTTCTAGATATGTGACATTCTTAGAAATGTATCATTTTCCTAGACTCGTTTGGCCAAATTCGCTATGAATTACCCAAATTTGTGGATTTGAAATTAAAAATTCTTTTAATGATCTAAAAAAGTGCAAAATCCAAGTTCATAGTAAAATTGTGTTTTTTTTCATAAAAATTCGTTCTTGTTGACTCAAAATTAGTACGCAACAGGCAATGGTGTTTTGTATAGATTCCTTGATTCAAAACTAAAGTTTCCTTACGTTCGTAAGAAATGGAGATTTAGATTACAAAAAATAATTTTTACCATTTAAAAATTATATTATTTTTTTTTAGAAAAAAGATACATTTCTGAGAATCTCACGTATTAAAACAATCTTTGACAAGGAATACAATAAGCATATTTGCTAAGTAAAAATAAACGAATACGAATCAAACGCAAACATTCACGAAAACGCATACGACACATTAATGAATAAATGTTATTACGACAAATGAAACAATCACGATTACGTTTTGGAAATAGTCATTGATACCATTACAAATAAGTTTTCAAAGATACGATTTTTGTCACTTAATGTTTGCAGAAAGACTCAAAACACGATTTTTGTCAAAATTTATGAATTTCATCATTCATTGTCATTCTCCATGCACAGAATGAACCACGTTTCATGCTTGTACTTTAATCTTTAAAAATGTAAACAAAGTTTTGAAATGAATCAATGAATCGATTCATATTAAAATGAAATGTTTTGGACGTATTGTTAGAGATTACGAAATTGTTGAAATTATTAGAAATTTAAAAAAAATCGTTCCATATTGATCATGAAACACTGTTTTTAAATATAAAATTAAGCTACAAATTTTTTAAATTGTAAAAATTATTTTTTGTAGTCTAAATCTCCATTTCTTACGAACGTAAGCAAACTTTAGTTTTGAATCAAGGAATCTATACAAAACACTATTGCCTGTTGCGTACTAATTTTTAAATCAACAAGAACGAATTTTTATGAAAAAAAACACAATTTGACTATGAACTTGGATTTTGCACTTTTTAAGAACATTAAAAGAATTTTTAATTTTAACTCCACAAATTTGGTTAATTCATAGCGAATTTGGCCAAACGAGTCTACAAAAATGATACATTTCTAAGAATGTCACGTATCTAGAAACACACTTTGACAACGTATACAATAGAAAAATTTGCTATTTAAATAATAAAACTAATACGTACCTGAGCTAATGTTTCACAATATCCATTAATTAACTTCCCAATACGATTCTTTTGCACTTCGCCGACATTAGACGTACACTCTCTTTGTAAACAAAACATTCAAGGCGATTTCTGCCAAATTTGCATTGCACATCCACAAGCTAATGTTTTCGTGTGGTTTATGTAATATTTAATTAACGAAAAATGTACTTTTAAATTAATATCGAGAAATATAACGAATTTTAACATTAAATGCCAATGTCCAGCTACAAGGTGAACCAAGTGTCATGCTTGTACGACTAGTACAAAGTACCCAACAATAATGATACTAGATGAGTGATTTACACATAGTGGCTTATATAAGAGTTGACTCGCCTTGGTCGCTAGGGATAATACCCTCAGACCCCGAATTAACGAGCTTCGCCCGTGCTAGGTCATCCATAGGGAAAAAACATTTTTCTGTATTTAAATGATTTACCGCGAAATCCATTAAATGCGTAATGCGTCCGGTGAATCTTTATAGAAAAGCAGGAAATAGGTTTCGGCTGAGAGCGTAAATTAGCAAAAAATAATTCGGACTCTGATTCAGTCTCGACAAAATATTTCAAGTTATTTTATAACAAAATAATGAACATATTTGTTAAAAATCCTTGATTCTGTCCTTCCCAATTTTCGCTTTCCATCCGAATTGCTGTCACCTATTTCGTCTTGTTTCATTCCTTTTTGCTGATTATTTTGCGCCGCAAAATTTGTAAAATAACCGGAGACACATGAATTAAATATAGGGTTAGAATTTGATACTTTAGTGTAGCCTGACACCAATTTAATAGTTATTTCGACACATAAGAATCAACTCCCATGTTTGAAATCCTAGATTGTATCTTTCCCAATTAATGGTTTTAAATCAAATTGATCTTATTTGATTGCTGTTGCTCAATTGTGGTTTGCTACTTTTATTGTAATTTAAATTACCTAATAAATATAAGGATATTAACTTTTCTAAAAAGTTAAATGTATCATGCATTTGGTGGCATACTTTCCTTCAGATTTCTTCTTCCATATTGAAAATGCTAGTGGAGTCTTTCCTATTTATGATATTCTATTGAAACTAATCTCATTCAGTTTTCATTATTTAATTCTCTTATGCTAAAGATACTGCAATGCAAAATTTCCAAAATTACCGAAGATATTTACATTTTCAAAAAGTGGAGTTAATTTGCATCGTAGGACATAACTTCTTTCATATTTCTTTTTAAGAAAATTCTTTTCACAGGGGATAATTTGAGACTGTACTTTTGACTGACACAAATTTTCTATTTATTCCTACACAAAGAAGTGAACAATTGTGTTTTGGTAATTATATAGGTGTTTCTTTCTAATAATAATGATTTCAATTCAAATTGAACGAATGCGAAATTAAATAAGAAATTGATAAAAATTCTCGAAAAACACACAACATAATTTTATTAAATGTCGATGTATTATTTCTTGTGTCGTAGTGCAAATGTATTACAATATTCGAGACGTAAACAAGCGGACTACCTACATACAGAAGTTTCAAGAAGTCAAATTACTAACTTATAATGATACGTATAAAAGACATGACTTATGAAATTTCTTTTTACATGGAACTGTAAAACATAATCTTAAAATTTGTGTCTTTTGGAGCCTTTAAAATTACACAATTGAAGCATTATTTCGCTAAATGTCTTTGCAATGATATGAAATGCTAATACGGTTCATTGTTATACGTAGTGTAAAAGATTAAAAACTTCTGAATTTTTTGAAAAAAAAATATAAATATTTATAAAGTAGATCATAAAACATTGTTCCAAAAAACAAAATCAACTTATTATAATGTTTCATAGTATTAATTCTTGTTTCTTGCAAAAAACGTAATTCCCTTAAAAGGTAAACAATCATTTGAAACGAATCAATGAATTGATTCAAAGTTTCACGGCCAACTGTATCGATGAATTAACTTGTCCTTTTGTCGTATTGAAAATATTAAAACACAAAATCAATTTATTATGCATCTGGAAATTTCACTTTTAAATGCGTACCCGAATAAATCTTTCAGAAAAACACATACGACACATTAATAAATAAACGTTATTTCGACCACTTAACTACGATTTCGTGTGCTGCACTGCATTATTCCTTAATTAACCAAAGATATTAACTTTTATAGAAAATGGGGTTATTGTGCATCTTCGGGCATAACCACTTGAATTTATGTTTTTAAGAAAATTCCTTTTCGAAGGGTTAATTTTTGACTCTACTTTAGCCTACACAAATTCTCTAGTTATTCCAACACGAAGCAGTGAACACCAATGTTTAAAATCCTAGATTGTGTCTTTCTAAAAAAATATTTTTAATTCATATTGAATTCATTCAATTCCTCCTGCATAAATCTTGTGAGCTAAATAATTCACAGTAAATTACTTTATATTTTTTTAGAAAAAAGATACATTTCTGAGAATCTTACGTATTAATACAATCTTTTACAATGCATACAATAAGCATACTTGCTAAGTAAAAATAAACGAATACGTGTCTAACGCAAACATTCACGAAAACGCATACGACACATTAATGAATAAATGTTATTACGACAAATGAAACTTAATCACGATTACGTTTTGGAAATAGTCATTGATACCATTACAAATAAGTTTTCAAAGATACGATTTTTGTCACTTAATTTTTGCAGAAAGACTTAAAACAATGAAACGCATATAGTTCTCAATACTTTTAAAAAGTCATTAAACATTAAGAACATTTGCGAGCTATCCTTTGATTAACTTCCCAATACGATTCTGCTGCACGTCGCCACCATTACACGTACGATACATTTGTAAACAAAAATTCAAGGCGGCTTTGACAATTTTGCATGGTATATCCGCAAGCATTAATTTGTATGATAAACGTAATATTCAATCACCGTAAGATGTACTTTAAAATTACTATTGTCAAAATTTATGAATTTAATCATTCATTGTCATTCTCCATACACAGAATGAACCTAATTTCATACTTGTACTTCCCAATACGATTCTGCTGCACGTCGCCACCATTACACGTACGATACATTTGTAAACAAAAATTCTAGGCGGCTTTGACAATTTTGCATGGCACATCCGCAAGCATTAATTTGTATGATAAACGTAATATTTAATCACCGTAAAATGTACATTAAATTTATATTGTCAAATTTTAGGAATTTAAACATTCATTGTCATTCTCCATACACAGAATGAACCATGTTTCATGCTTGTACATTATTCTTTAAAAATGTAAACAACCTTTTGAAATGAATCAATGAATCGATTCATATTAAATTGAAATGTTTTGGTCGTATTGTTAGAGATTCCGAAATTGTTAAAATATTAGAAATTTGAAAAAAATTTGTTTCATATTGATCATGAAATACTGTTTTTAAATATAAAATTAAGCTACAAATTTTTTAAATGGCAAAAATTATTTTTTGTATTCTAAATCTCCATTTCTTACGAACGTAAGGAAACTTTAGTTTTGAATCAAGGAATCTATACAAAACACCTTTGCCTGTTGCGTACTAATTTTAAGTCATCAAGAACGAATTTTTAGAAAAAATATACAATTTTACTATAAATTTGGTTTTTGCACTTTTTAAGAACATTAAAAGAATTTTTAATTTCAACTCCACAAATATGGTTAACTCATAGCGATTTTGGCAAAACGAGTCTACGAAAATGATACATTTCTAAGAACGTCACGTATCTAGAAACACACTTTGACAACGTATACAATAGGCAATTTTACTATTTAAATAATAAAACAAATACGTACCTTAGCTAATCTTTCACAATATCCATTATTTAAATTGTAATACGATTCTTTTGCACTTCGCCGCCATTAGACGTACACTACCTTTGTAAACAAAACATGCAAGGCGATTTCTGCCAGATTTGCATTGCACACCCACAAGCTAATGTTTTCGTGTGGTTTACGTAATATTTAATTAACGAACATTACTTTTAAATTAATATCGTCAAATATAAGGAATTTTAACATTAAATGCCAATGTCCAGCTACAAGATGAACCAAGTGTCATGCTTGTACGACTAGTACAAGGTACCCAACAATAATGATTACAGGATGAGTGAGTTACACATCGTGGCTTATATAAGATGAGACTCGCGTTGGTCGCAGAGGATAATACCCTCAGACCCCGAAATAACGAGCTTCGCCCGTGCTAGGTCATCTATAGGGAAAAAAAATTTTGCTGTATTTAAATGATTTACCGCAAAGTCCGTTAAATGCTTAATGNGTTTTTAAATATAAAATTAAGCTACAAATTTTTTAAATGGCAAAAATTATTTTTTGTATTCTAAATCTCCATTTCTTACGAACGTAAGGAAACTTTAGTTTTGAATCAAGGAATCTATACAAAACACCTTTGCCTGTTGCGTACTAATTTTAAGTCATCAAGAACGAATTTTTAGAAAAAATATACAATTTTACTATAAATTTGGTTTTTGCACTTTTTAAGAACATTAAAAGAATTTTTAATTTCAACTCCACAAATATGGTTAACTCATAGCGATTTTGGCAAAACGAGTCTACGAAAATGATACATTTCTAAGAACGTCACGTATCTAGAAACACACTTTGACAACGTATACAATAGGCAATTTTACTATTTAAATAATAAAACAAATACGTACCTTAGCTAATCTTTCACAATATCCATTATTTAAATTGTAATACGATTCTTTTGCACTTCGCCGCCATTAGACGTACACTCCCTTTGTAAACAAAACATGCAAGGCGATTTCTGCCAGATTTGCATTGCACACCCACAAGCTAATGTTTTCGTGTGGTTTACGTAATATTTAATTAACGAACATTACTTTTAAATTAATATCGTCAAATATAAGGAATTTTAACATTAAATGCCAATGTCCAGCTACAAGATAAACCAAGTGTCATGCTTGTACGACTAGTACAAGGTACCCAACAATAATGATTACAGGATGAGTGAGTTACACATCGTGGCTTATATAAGATGAGACTCGCGTTGGTCGCAGAGGATAATACCCTCAGACCCCGAAATAACGAGCTTCGCCCGTGCTAGGTCATCTATAGGGAAAAAAAATTTTGCTGTATTTAAATGATTTACCGCAAAGTCCGTTAAATGCTTAATGCGTCCGGTGAATCTTTATAGAAAAGCAGGAAATAGGTTTCGGCTGATAGCGTAAATTAGCAATAAAAATTTCGGACTCTGATTCAGTCTCGACAAAAAATTTCAAGTTATTTTATAACAAAATATTGAACATATATGTTGGAAATCCTTGATTCTTTTCTAACCCATTTTCGTGTTCCATTCAAATTGCCGTCACCCATTTCGTCTTGTTTCATTCCTTTTTGCTGAATATTTTTCGCCGCAAAATTTCTAAAATAACCTGGATACATAAATAAAATATAGGGTTAAAATTTGATATTTTAGTGTAGCCTGACACCAATTTAATTGTTATTCCGACACATAAGAATCAACTCCCATGTATGAAATACTATATTGTATATTTTTTGCCAATTACTGGTTTTAAATCCAATTGTTCTTATTTGATTCTTGTTGCTTAATTGTGGTTTGCTACCTTTTTTCTAATTTAAATTACATAATAAATATGAGGATAATAACTTTTATAAAAAGTTAAATGTTTCATGCATTTGGCGGCATACCTTCTTTTAGATTTCTTCTTCCCTGTTAAAAATCTTAGTTGTGTCTTTCTTATTTATGATATACTATTGAAACTAATCTCATTCAGTTTTCATTATTTAATTCTTTTATGCTAAAGATACTGTACTGCAAAATTTCCAAATTAACCGAAGTTATTTACATATTTTTAAAGTGGAGTTAATTTGCATCGTAGGACATAACTTCTTTCATATTTCTTTTTAAGAAAATTCTTTTCACAGGGGTTAATT
>NNCF01126352.1:2015374-2050114 GCA_002313205.1 Laupala kohalensis | reverse complement strand
TACTATGACACGCCATACATCATTGTTATGATCTATGTGGTTCAATAGAATATTATTATATTATATTTATGTTCATCATTTAATATACAGAATTCATTCATGAATACATTACTTAGATATTACAGATAATAAATTTCAATATTCAATGTAATATACGTTTTCATTTAACATACCATGGAAGTCGTCGGGGGTAAAATGTGCTGAGCACACACTCATACTTCGTGGGACCCGCACACCAGTCAGGCCCAGATATTTCAACCAGAGTTGTCGTCTACAAGAAAATGTAACAAATATATTTATAAATAAATAAGCAACAATAATCGCAGCAAAGCGACTGAGCTAAGTACGTCTGCCCATGTGGGTAGTGGCGCTAAGACAACAAGAATTACTTACCTTTCTGGTGTGGTAGGGAAGCCTACGAAAGTTATTTCCGGGTTGCCGCCTACTGCATGGAAGCACCCCGGTGCACAACAAGCAAATATACGAGGCATTTTGTCACTGTTCTTTATAACACGGTACGGCACAGCCTGAGCTCCACACAGCACCGCACGAATGTAATGAACAAAGAACACTAGAAGCCAATAGGAGAAGGGTGAACACGTTCTTGCAGCCATCTATTGAGCGCTGGACGAAATATAGGTGGCCGGGTGACTGGTAGCGCAGTCTGGTAAGTGTTATGCGCAAACTACTTGAAGCGTTAAACCTCAGACATTTTCGCCCTATCTTGTTTCCTGGCCCTGATGTAGATGTAGTTTTGTGCTGTATGTTACAGGTGTACAGGTCTACCAATATATTCTACTCCATGGCAAGTCATCAAAATTGCATATGACCGTGCGATGAAATAAGTTCTACTTTAAATACTTTTTATAAGCTACAGCAGCTTCCTTGCTAGCGTTTTTAACTTTTTTTACTTGAACTGCACACTTTGTAGAGGCCACTGCCGCAATATGAACACAATTCCCTCATATATTACCTTATTATCCGCGATGATATAATGATCAATTTGTCATGCATGTTTTGACATTAAATTTCAAAATTATTATGTCCAGTATTTCTCAGTAGAAATTCACGTAAATTTGAAGATATACTCCCCTACCATTACACTTTTACAGTAACATCTGCGTTTCTTGTACATACATCGAATTATTTATGTTTCCATGCACATTAAAAATGTAAACATTGTCGTAATTATGTCATCATTTTTCTGTGTAAGCAGTTCTGTCCCTTTTATCGATTTTCACCAATTCTTGGCACACGCGTGTAGTTTTGCATCCTCTTCCTATTCTCATACGTTTGGTGGCACAAATTTCTCCTGAAATTCACTTACAAACACACTACGTACGGAGCTCTTGGGGTCACGTCCGTTCGGCTCCGTAACCTTAGAAACCTATTGACATTAGAATAATTATTGAGAATCGAGAAACGGGTTCTCAGGATGGCAGTTCGCCCGCCGCGAGTCACAACAAACGCTCAAATCCCCACGGACACTAAAATCATTTCTATACACCTTGTGATCCACAGTCGAGCCCGAGACGCTCTTCGCAAAGCATTTGGACGCGCGTCTCGGAACCTATGCAACCATTTTCGCCTGCATTTGCTCCGGTCCTGTCCCACACGGCGAAATAGATACTCCCGTGATATTCTTAAACTACCCCCCCCCAAACATCCCCCTGTCATCAACTCCCTCTTCCTAACATTTCATCTCACCCGTGAAACACACGCTTATTCCCATTATTATTACAATTTATCTTCATACGTTTCACCATTTCCCCATATTTTACATTTACTCTCAATATATCTGCAAGTAGCACTACGGACGCAGTGGGCAAGCACTGCACCACTGGAACTGCCACCACACGTGGAAGATGAGTCGCCGGCCTCCTAAGGACATTCCTTTGCAGAATAAAAAATAAGTGAAAAGTGAAAGTTATCTCTATTATAACTATGTAATCAGTGCATGAAGAGCACACAAACGAACAGGCGTGTAAGAAAACATCTTACCTATCGCACTCTGGTGTATACCAAACGCGTTGTAAAAGTGCTGAAAGACCAATTTTTCAAATAACAAATCGTTTTAGTTTCGACATTTTAGACTCATGACTGAAGCAGATACATTCAGTTCGTTGTGTGTTAATGTTTAGTGCGGTACGATGCGTTTCGTTTATAATCGTTAAATGTGTTTTATTCATGCCATCGTTTGAATAGCATCAATATTTTTAAGGTTTGTTGTTGCTTCAATTCGTATAGTTATAGTTTGCTATCTGTTTAAATATATATAAACAATTGCAAACAAATGTTGAAAACAAAAGATGTCACGCCCTTGCAAATGTCTATTTAATAGTATTGTGATTTTAAAAGAGTGATTTTTATTTCATAAATAACGTTTATTATTTATTGGTACGTCGGTGGACATTGACTTGGTTTCAGTTTTGATGAAAAATAAATATGGGATTTTGAACTTTGTGACAAACTTCTACTAGCTGACGTCTCAATACATATTTGTAGATATAAAACCAAAAAAAGTTATATGTTTATTTACTTCTGTAATATTTTACTTGATACATAATATTGAATGCATTTCGTACAGGTATTTCGATTTAATTGCATGTCAAGTATAGTTTCTAATGCATAATACTAAAGCATTCTTTATACATATTATACATACTAATAATAAACATAAAATTATTAATTATACTACATATTAAACTACAATTTAAATGATATAGAAACTTATGAATAATTTGTTTCATCTATAGCTTAGAAAGGTGAGAGTACACCCCTGTACTTAATATTTTAACCCTACCCCTCCCGTCGGTTATACGAGTGCTCCTACAACTGCGCCCTCCAACGATTTTGGGTTTTCGCCCTTTCGGGAGTCCCAGTCCGAACCTGGGTGGCCGAGGACTTGGAGAACATTGTTCAGGGGGAGACGCAGAAATGTGGCGTACAAAGGTCATCGAAAGATTGGACACCAAGAAAAGAAAGATGGCAGATTCGAGTGAAGTTTCGCGGCGGCCATAACAAATATTTCAGAATAAAACACCCGACACTCGATAAGGCTTGGACTTCATAGGATTGCACAAAAACATACGCAATCGTCTGTGCCAACTGTACTATCATTAGCGAACACATAGAACATCAGTTGTGCTGACACATTTATGCAGGTTGATTCTCTTAGTATATTCTGGTGAATATCTAACGTACACTATTATTGCAAAAATTAGAGTTAGGTTTAACAATAAATTTCAGTTATACCACACATTGATACATATCAGAAGACAATAAACAATACTTAATATTTATGAAATATTTATTAGTTTGACAAAATGAGCTTAACAATTTATGAAAACTGAAAGACGGAGGGCAAATAAAACAATCCAAACCCTGGTTATATATTGTCATATTGAAGTTTTCTTTGCATAATTCTTTAAAATAAATTATATTTTATAATCAGAACAAAAATTTCTAAAATGTTATTTTAAAATACAATTACGCTTGAAACGAAACACGAAGGCCATACAGTTTTGGGTCGACTGAGAGAGAGGGAAGGGAAATGTCTGGTTAATATAAATTGAAGTAAAACTGAGGCTTTGTCCGCGTTTTAGAAAGTGGATGCTCATCGAAAAATCAACGTTTTGTGATCGTCAAAATTTAATCGTCTAGAAATCTTCAGTGTTACAAAGGAAGAGAAAGCTGGGACCTTGCGTCATACTCAGGAGAATTACGAGTCAGCCGTCCCCTTGTAAACGAGAAAATGGAGGTCTGTATTGCATCAGTCATAGGAAACAAAGTGGGGCATTACTTGACAACCTACAGAAATCGGTAACTATGGATAGATGGCAGGGGCTGTTCCTTGAGCTGGGGGGAGCCTTCATCCACCTGAAACGTGATCGAAGGATGGGAGTCTGGCAAACATTAAACATCCCGATGGTTCCATGGGTTAGTATGTTTGTGACAGAAATATTACATCGCTAGGATCGAGGGCATCAAAAGAAAACGTATTTCGTTGAGAGAATGTGTCCTAGAAAACAGTAACCAATAAGAACAGATATCGAAGAATGACGTACATCCTTACAACAATCGTTGATTGGGATGACATATTTTGAAGGTATGGCCAGCCCCAGTTGAGTAGAAGGAGAATGGGGTAAGTAAAATAAGCTCGCGTTTACTTATTTATTCATCTTCCTCTTGAATATTCGTTATGAGATTCAGATCTTCATGAGCATTAGTTATTGATTGATCTTCTTAAGTATTAGTGGTACATCAACATTCTCGGGAGCATGTGTTGATATTCGTTGATCATCATTATCAAGATCAATAATCCGAATGTCAGATTCGGAATTGACACGATTATTACATTCGAGAGTTGTGATCGAAGATTTGATAATTCAGTTACCACATGGGCAATACTATGATTGGTGAACCATGCGCTTATGAGACACTATGGGATGAGTCAGGCGAATGACATTAGTGAGATTAGCAAGGCCGTTGTTGTGTCCGTGATCTGTGACATCGGGCAAGGAATTGGCAACGCAGTTGATGGTAATTAATGTACAGACTGACGTGACGTGAGGTTATCATTAATGGACCTCGCGTGAAATGCTGCAGTCAACTCTATTGTGCATACGAATGGACGGGGAACTCCGTTGCTATTTCTGCTGACATCCCATGGTGGCACCATTTAGAAGTATGAAGTATGAGCACTACTAGAGTAATGGATTCAAGTGTTTGCTTTATGTTGTGCCGATAAGAGAAAATACATTCACACAACATATATTATCGTCCGTGCACAAGCAACATAAATTGTTAATGTTTAATTCGATGGCCTAGAAATACATTAATTACATGAATAGTAATTATGAAGTGTCGTTAAATTTTGATAGCATTTTTAGGGACGCCGCATGCTCCTCAACCAAATTCATAAAGTTCATTGTTATTACGTTTCCACTTATGATAACCACTGTATGTGAAATTATTACAATATTACAATTACTTAATGTTCATTTCTTGTGATATAGCATAGTGTGTTTTTGAGGGATAAAGAGCAGAGTTAACTTTTCTTGTTTTTATGTGGTTACAGAAAGGAGTGATATCAGTAGGGGAGATATGGTGTTTAGAACACACTGATAAGCTTATCACCGGAATTTGTGGAGAGACAAAAAAAAACATGTGGTGTTTTGAGTAAACCTATATTTATAACACGTATGGTGCTTTAAGCACTCCCACAGGAGGTGTGGAAGAGCTGAGGATAATGCTTTGAGCACACGTGTGGTGTTTTGAGCATAGGGTTAAGCACGCCCACGGTGGGTGGCATCACCTCCCCCGTCCCCTAAAAACAAACTCAAAAATAATTGCTTTTATGTTTGGAGGGGAAGGGTGCGAGGTTGAAGAAGAAGGTCGCATACATGTTGCGTTTCTTGCCCCCATATGCATGCGCGCGCGCGTATGACCTGAAGCTGCTGCTAAGGCTACCGGTGACCCACTGTGCTCCAAGCGAGGTGAGATATGGATGTTAAGTGGAGACGGTCACGCTATACACCAACAAGTGAAGACATGTTTATCGGAGTCTTTCCAACCTATTGAACATCATACCACACCCCACCATACTCCTACCATCACATGACACAACCCCCCACTCCGTTTTTTGCGCATGCGTCATGTCATGATGTGGTGTGATAAAAAATCTACACTATGCTACGATAGCATTGTAATAGGTTTTCTACTATTATGTAGAAAAATGCCCTATCGAGATGATGCAAGTTGATATATTGAAGAGGTAAAAAAATTCTATCACAAACATCATGTTTTAATATACTATTATATATTAACATATACATATTTTTTAACTTTTCTACATGACTATCTACATGTACTAATTATATATACATGACTTTCCGCCACTACAGGGAGTGCCTGTGATGCGAATGATTCCTTCACGAGCTACATGATGTGGATGCGATTCGCAAAAAGATAAA
Organism: Laupala kohalensis; assembly: GCA_002313205.1. Classification (NCBI taxonomy): domain Eukaryota; kingdom Metazoa; phylum Arthropoda; class Insecta; order Orthoptera; family Trigonidiidae; genus Laupala; species Laupala kohalensis. The sequence goes on along the minus strand of NNCF01126352.1, from coordinate 2,044,139 downwards.
CTAATACAAAAACTAAGAAAAAAATAATAATGAATGTGTACCACGCATAATGAACACCTTGCCATGTTGCACGTGTAATATAAAACTAGAATACTTACTACAGTGCCAAAAATTATTTTAAGTTTTCAATCACAACATCCACGCTGTTTCGTTCATTTAGGAGCGCATTTATAATGTCAGACCACAGGCTTTCCCTGTATTGGCGGAGCTTAGAGCGGCATAGCGGGTAGGTAGGGTTACGGTGCTGGAGCACCCACGCCTCCAAACGCCCACCACAGAACAAATGTCTACAGGGGTTGTAGATAGGGTACTCCAACACATCAAGACAGATGGAAAAATCGAAGAATAAGAGAGATTGGCCAAACGCATTGTCATCTTCTACTCCTCAATATAGGTGGGAGTAAGATATTAAGGTGATGTCAAGGTCCAAATAACATGGCGCAGGAGAGCAGCGCGCTCTTGCATTGCGTGTGCCATGCTCAAGATGCCGACCCAGTGTCTCAAACAACGCTAATAGACTGACATGTGCGTCAATAGCAATCCTCGCGCATATCCGTCGTAGCGTGATCGCGATGCAGGATAACATGCACATAATCGAGTACGGAGAGCGCAAACACATCAACAGATATCTCGTTCTCCATCAGTCTGTGTTTTCATGACTGTTTTTGAAAGAATAAAATGCTGCACATCATTTAGGAAACATGCCGAGAATAACACGAAACGATAATTTTCTACAATCGATTTTTTAATGATTTCGCTCTACACGAAATATGCCTTGACCGAGTTTGTAAGGCATACATTTTTGGGCGAAGCCCTACAAACTATCAGTATATCACTGCCGCATTTGTCCTTAACCAATTCCAAATCTTTCCTATTGCATGGGAATATACCAAATTGATTCGACGCTTCAAAGGTACGGCCAGAGGATGAGATTGGAACCATACGTTTTTATTATCGCCTAAAGAATTGGACTCGTATATAGAAAGATATAGTGGTAATAAAGGAGAGAATGAAGCAGCTGTTGACAAAACACACAGGGACGTTGGACGACAGAGTAGATGCATTGCAGCTGGAAATATTGAAGGTTTGTGCAAAATATGTACGCCAGAATAAAAATTGAAGGAAGGGAGTAATTTGGTGGACGTTAAAACTAAGCGCATTAAAGCGGGAATTGAATTTGGCGCAGTACAAACTTCAGAGGGTGAAGCGAAGAGGTGGAGAAGTGGTCGAGAAGTGGTCATGGTGTTGTGTGGTTATAAGATGAAGCGAAAGTAATTCAAGGAGGAAGTGTTGCTTGCAAAGAGCAATAGCAGGCGCGAGTTCGTGGAAGAAACCTTTAAAACGTTAACTTGGGGCATTAGTATAACTTATTATAGTATGAATAGAGTAGGACGCAAGGAAGTGTGAATGTCAATGATTGAAGGAGCAGAACACATTTGTAGTTGGAGAGAGACAGGAGAGATATTGATAAGTGGGTTGTTTCCGAGGGATGAGGTAGTACACTGGGAATATGATGTGATTGAGGACGATGATCTAGAAGAAATAACGTATGAGGAGATACTATGTTGCGTTAAACAAATGGGAAGAAAAAAGGCACCAGACTATGACCAAATCACACATGAAATACTGCTCTATATGGTTGAGAATATTAGGGAAAACTTTTTAACATGATTGTCTACGACAATCTTATTTACCAATATGCTGGAAAATTGGTGTTGTACGATTGTTTTAGAAAGGCAAAGATAGACAGCCGACGGTGCCATCTTCATATAGACCAATTACTTTAATGCTTACATCCGGAGAGTTATTAGTTAATATTTTAACATGTCGTATACAGAAATTCTTGCACAACATGGGAACATGAATGAAAGACAATTTGGGTTAATTCCTGGTAAATCAACGTATGATGCATTAGAACTTCTAGTGCGTAAAATTTCCGAAAGAGTGAAAAAATACTGCGCATGTATGTTCTAGACATACATGGCGCTTTTGACCATGCAAGATGGACTATAATTATGGACACTTTATCAAAAACGGGATTACCACATGCCTTCTTAACAAAGTGAAATAATATTTCGAAAATAAAGTGATGTTAGAATTGCGAGGTCAGAAAATCTATCGGGAGTTAACTATTGGATGTCGTGTACCAATATTTTGGAATGTTGTTGGATAACGAATTGTGGGACTTGGCTTAAGCGGTGTTAGTAAACGCAGATTCACGAAGAAGTTTACAACCGAAAACGCAAGAAGTACTCAATGTGTGTATAGAATTATGTGCCAAAAATAATCTAACACTTTCAGCGTAAAAGACAAGGTCAATGTGGTTTGGACATCCAAGACAGAATAGACGCGTCTTGATAGTGCAAATGAACGGACAAAAATTGCAGATAATATCTTGTATTAAAATCTTGTACTTTAGAACTGTTGTAGGTAATACGTCTCTGTGCTCCAACATAAGCTAAAAACTCGGGGGGAGGACGCAATCCGAAGAATTCAAAAATAAGAATTTAAACTATACACAAGAGACTTTATTACCTACGGAACAATTAACAAGAAAGAAACATCTAAAATATTTATCGAATAAAATCGGTTATCGCCCCATATTTTTCAGTCCAACAGAGTTTTTCGGTATCCATTTACCTAGTTTATACTCCAAGATTTACATTAATAATTTTAAATAGGTGGCAAGAAATAAATGGGTATCTAAAATAATGCAAGAGAAAATCTTGTATAAGAGACAATCAACAGTATAACTGTTTATGGATAATTACTACTGTACTGTTGGTAAAAAATATAAGCATACAAATAACAGAACATCATACCTTTGCACACATCATCGTAAATAAAACGAGATGTGGCATCCTAAAGAAAAATGTAAGTACCCTTGACAGGATATCCTCCCCTGTTTCTTTACAGGATTAATAAAATTAATCTCATATTTCACCACTCTTGTTAAGAGTATTTAAAGTATTGAAGCTCAGAAAAAAGTTGAAACCTGAAACTAACTATTCAACACAGTTAAAAGTTTTGATTGTCGGTTAACCTTAATGCACTCATTGTTATTATTACATAGAGTTATTTTCAACAATATTTTGCAATTCCAATATCATGAAACAGAGATACCACATTCTTGTAGCGGTAGGCAATGCTTACCAAAACTGCCGTTTCGCCCACAGTGCCGTAAGAACTTGTGACACGGGGATCGATCTTCAAAACAAAATTCATATTAAAAAGTCCTCAGTAGGAGAGTTGTGCCGGTTCAGACTCAAATCGGAATGGGGAAGGGTAGTGAGGATGTCAGGTTTCGTGCACGGGTATGCCATTTCTGACTCAGTGTCAACCATAAGAATAACACGTGTGTCGGATCTAACTAAAAAAGGGGGGGAAGGGGGTGATGTGAACATGCACGTGTGCCGGTTTAAGCACAGAAGGGGGTGTGGGTACGAGAAAAGACATGACCAGGATGATGCAATCTTGCACCATAGGATCACACAATCTTACATTACAAAATCTTACGTAATAAGATGCAATCCAGGATGATACAATCTTGCATCTCACGATAGCGCAATCTTGCACCATCGGATGATGCAATCTTACATCACATGATGCAACCCAGGATGTGTCAGTTCTAGCACAACACGTGATCGTGTATTGCGCAATCTTACCTAATACGATGCAATCCAGGATACAATCTTGCACCACAGGATTGCGCAATCTTGCATCATAGGAATCGATCCAAGATGCAACCCGCTCATGCATGCGATACAACCAACACGATCCACCTGCGAGGAAGGTCAGCGATGTACTGCGCTGTTTTCCCCGAGAACTGTGGTTTTGTGAGAGAACGATGTGGTGACATGTGTCATGGGTTGGGGAGGTGGTATAAAATGAGAAGAGTAGAGTACATCAAGGCGTTGTAACATCATGGATGGCAACATGTCACTAATGTATACTCATATATCTATCAATAATTTTTAATGATAGTTTTTCTTTATGATACTTTTTTGGGAGTACCCTAGTCAGGTGGTAAGTGAAGGTAAAAAGAAGAGATTGGAAAACAATTTTTTTTAATAGAACAAAGAATATTTATATATACAAAAAAAATAATATTTATATATACAAAAATGAATGTTTGTATGTACAAAAAATGAACATAGCAACATATATACAAAATGATAATCCCATCGAGTGTCTGTGGCATGACATTTTCATCCACAGACCGCGCTGTTGTCGTAGTGTTCTCCATGATAGGTGGATGGTAGATTTTCAACAGTAGGTGACAAAGGCAAGAGCGCGCGTCGCAGGACGATGACCCGTTCTTGCATGAGTTTGCGTTGTGTGTCACATTCAAGATGACGACCCAATGTCCCAAACAATGTTAATAGATTTAAATGTGCATCGATTGCCAAGTCACACAATGCCGGACCACTATCTTGAATGTGGAGCATAGCGTGGATGATATTGCGTGCGTGGGTTGTGATAGCGTCATGACGATGATATCTGCTCACGACGACAACTCACTCTCATCTGATGGAATACGACAGTGACTCAACGGTAGACTCGTTACCTTATTCACCAAAAATATTTTATCGTGAAACAAGTGAGAGAGCGCTTCTGCTGCTCGATCGAACAAAGCGAATGCGATTTTGAGAGAATGCAATGTTGCATATCCATGCGCGGCTTGTCGTGGAATAAACAGTCTAAATAGTAGTCGAAACGATACTGTCGCACAACCAAGTGCTGAATACCTTTTGCACTGCATGAGGTACGTTGAGAGAGCATGTGAATGGCATACATTTTCGGTCGAAGACCCACAAATGCTACCAACATATCGCTTCCACACTCATCCTTAAACAAAACCAATACTTTCTTATTGCATGGAAGTAGTCCAAATCGTTTTGACGCTTCAAATGTGGATGTGTCGTAGTAGGAAGGATAGAGATTCATCACGTCATGCACATTACGCGACGTCGGCAGAATATAGCTATCCGTGTCCATATACAAGTTTCATGTCGGGTGTGCGTGGTTTGAGAAACGTATAGAAGAAATCGAACATTGATGTTTGGCGAGTTCTAAAGTCAAAAATCCGGCATAAATAGTTTCATTCATACGCACTTCTGTTTTGAGGAGCTCGTTCGTCATAAAGTCATCTTCGATCGGTCGACTGCAGAGAAACGCAGGATCTGCAATGAGTTTCCGCGCTCCACACCGTCCCTCCCACGTGTTGACAAGATAGATGCGTCGATGTTGTCGCACATTCTCACAACTCTTCCCGTAAATACCATTGACCATTTTAAAAAATCGTTTCTAAAGAGGTGGCATTCTTTCGTAATGCAGTATTACGTTCGAGATAGGGGAGAAACCAGACTTTGATGAAAGGAGAGAATGCGATGAATGTGAACGACTGAAAAACTGTCGCAACAAATATTATGTTCAGCCCATCTAAAGGTCATATGATATATTCAACAATACTTGACTCAATAAATCAATCAAAAGTTTTTCATAAACACTGTTTTTGAATTCTGTTTTCATTATTTTTTAGAAAATGATCAGTATATATTGTTTTATATCCTCGAATAGATAATTCAACAATATTGTCTTTACGCAATCATTATCCACACAATCTTCCAATATAACCATTAATAGTTGGCATAATTCGTCGAGAACTGATCTTTCGGAACATAAAAATCCTCCCCGACCATCGTTCATACTCCGAACGCCGTTCACGAGTACGACACAGTACAATCGTTCCTTCGTGTCACTGTGCTCTATTGCTAGTACCATTGAGTTTGTATCTTAGATGTGTATCTCATGTGTGTATAAAAATTAAATGCCACTACCAACACACTTCACTGGGTAGAGAAGTTCTGACAGTGGTTCAGAAGCGAAGTGGCATCTTTGACACAAATCGTTTAATTGTCATGCCCAAGGAATAAAAAGTTATTAAAAAATCACTAAAATTAATGAGAACTAAAATCATTTCGTTTTATTCTTTTATGGATATGGCACAAGAATATGGGATACGTAACATCTCCAATTTCCCTCTCTTTACATAGTTCTGATTTATAATTACCTTCAGTAACTATTTCTAAATTGTCTCATACTCTGGCATTAATATATTATATGGCGCGGGAATGTGAAATTCATATCTCCCCCCAACCCCGCGCAATTAGCTGACAAAAGCGGGAAAACATGTAAACGATGGAACAACATTGAGTGAACGATTCCAGAGGGAGTGACGGTGAACTCGCTGCTTCTGGTGAACGAAATTTCGCATCTCTACACTGAAGATAACGAAAGTTGTCGAAAGGCGCTTAATTATTTTATGCTGACAATAAATTTTATTCTATTTCAATCCACATTCACTACCTCGGGTCAGATCTGTTTCCACGCGAATTACGCCAATTTTAACATCCTCATAAAATGATCTCGCTCAAATTGAATATACTAGATTTCCAAAAAACTGAAACAAGGCTATTTCAATTTGAAAAAGTTAATAAAGTACATTAGTAGAATGAACACCACTTTCTTTCAGGTTCTAAATCAGCATCACTGCCATATTTACAATAATCCTGAATATTCTTGTACTAAACATGTCTTAGATCCATCCTGAAAGTTGTACAGTATTATATTGTCGTTGAATTTGTATTGACACGATACTGTATGATCACAACTACGAAAATCTTACCCGGTTAAGTGGCATACATGTAAAAATAATGTGTTCAAATTAATTCAAGACCATCTGCCTCCCCCCACACAACTTCAAAGCAGCTCATGGCACACACAAATAGGAACAAGGTTGCAGATGGTGTTAATACAAAGGAAATATAACATTTGTAACAATAATTTTTTTATTTTGTACTTTTGTTAGCAAATTATTAATTATATTAAGAGTTTCAGATGCAAATTACTTCTTGTACTCAACAAAAATGAATAGAATATTTCATAATTTGCAGAGTAAATAATAACTGAACAAATAGAAAACATAACTTGTATTTCAATAAAAATCAGATGGCTAGTTCAATGATAGTCCTATGAGATATTAATTTCTTATAAACGCAGCCTGCAATATTGACTGATTCAAGAGCATTCCTCGTGTGCAGAAACAAGCTACCACTTAGAATTTAACTTCATATTTAACTAAAACATCTAATAACGAAGACAAAACAGAGGGGCATCTATTCGACATTGAATGCGACACCAATTTGAATCAACCTCAGTCAACTATGATTTGATCACCAAAATATCACCTAGTGCTCATTACGTAAAAATGGTGAACACGATACAATGATGAGAATTAGTTTTCATTCACCCAGAAGTAAAATATAATAGGAGTCAGTGCAATAAATAACAAGCGTTTTCATACAGTTTAAAATAGGCAAGTAGTTCATGATCACTGACATATTCTCGTATAAAGTACTTCAGAAAAACTGTATCTTCGTCTTCTTGTATTGAACGCAAATTGTGCTTAACAGAGAAGCTTATTTCAGTTACCTAACAAGAGGAACATAATACTTTACTTTTCTAAGTTATTATGATTCTGTTAAAATGTACGCATTATTCTTATTATCCAATATTCCTCTGCTTCAATTTATTACACTACAGTTAGTCTCACAAAATGAATTGGTTGCTTTACTGGTTCCATTGGTCATAAAAATATCACATTTTAAAGAGGTCTTATTTAAAATGAATTCTATTCATAATGTACCTCTGTATAATAAAAAGAACAAAATACTTCTACCAGACAGTCACCTATTCCAATGCCCTGAGATTCCCTGCATTTATTTACAAGTAAGCATTTTAGAAATTTGTACACATATCTTCACATCATCTTCAGTGTCACACATCATCTTTGTTATGGTGTGTCTACCACTCTACCTTCAACAAACAACAGTCCTCTGATGAATAATTTCATACTAATTCAAATTCACTGCATTCTTGAACAAATAAACCAGGTATACATGTAAAATGCTAGTTTAGAAAAATTGCCTATGAATAGTATTGCAGAAACTTTCATTACACATTAAATTATACAAAATCAATTCCTTACTACCAACAGTGCTTCACAAAAGTACTACAATATATCGCTTGTTATTTGTTTATAGCTAATGTATCTTGTATCTCAGATCCATTCAATGAGAATTATCATACCACTTGGATCAAAAAATTCATTCAAGACTTCGATATTTATCTTAGATACCAAAGATAATTTTTCAAAAATAATTTCAATTGAAATATCGACAGCTGCTGTTGACAGCAACATAAAATCTATGATTTAGTCATTAAATGGAAGTTATTTGCCCCAAGAGCATAAAGTAGTAATATAGAATACTGTGGTGGTTTTATCAATCAATCCTAAAATGAAGATGCATAAAAAATTAAGCTTACAAAAGTGGAAGTAATAATCTGTAACAAGCACACATACCCACATTAACCTGATATGCTCACTCTTAATACGAACTTCTCTCTATGCTTTTATTTTCTAAGCATGGAATGCGTTATTGTGCAACATTCAGTCATAAAATACTCCTTTAATACTCCAGCATTATTGGCTTTAGTAGATAAGTGAAAGCAACAATTCCACAAGGAAAGAAGGCATACTACTTCTAGTGTCACACACACTCAGACATTTTCTAATTCACAGGAAAATAATCAAATATCCGTAATAAATACTAAGAAAATAAATACATAATTCATTCTGCATATGTACATTAAAAGGATCTTAAGTAAGTTAAAAATTTCAGCACATTATTTCAACGATGGAAAAAGTATAAATTACATACCAGAGAGAAAAAATTGAAAGAAGTTGTATTCAGTTTTCAGTCCTGGTGCTTTCGCTTTTCAGTACAGACTTGATGCACTTTCCCCAATGAGATACACTAAATTACAAACTAAACTAATCATATAAGATAATAAATTCTATAAGAAAGTAGCTAGTACATGACAAATTTGAATAAAATGATATGTGCACACTGAGTGTATGCCACTTGCTGGTATAGTGTTAAAATGACATTTATATTACACAAACAGAGGACATTTATATTACACAAACACAAACAAGCAATTTTTTTTTTAATGTTCAGAAATTGAATTAATAAATCCCCAACACCAGTACAACAATGACATTAACTAAAAAGAATATTCCAGAACAAAAAAACATGCAAAATACCTTTAGTTTTATTAAATGAAATATTAGAAGATGACAATTTGTGAAGAAATAGAAAATTTTGCACCAAGAATAGCTATTTTTCTCACTTAAAAATAACAATTCCCTTTTCTCACTCAAATAACTTTAGCAAGTCAAAAAAATAACCAATCCTTTGCATATATTCATCAACTAATGAATATATTGAACGTGTTACAGGGGTGTCGGAAGCATAAATTAGAGAGAATTAGCATAAGTTAACACAAAGGGAGCAAACATGCTGCCACATATCTGCCAGTATGAAGAAAGAAATTTACTTGAATTTATAAAACTATTAGTGATATTTACTGACATGAGAAAGTTAGTGTTAAGCATACACTTCAGATTAAAAAATCAAACTACGTAACAAAAGTCTGTCTTCACCATTACTTGATTCAGAGTTTTGCAGGATCAGCTAAACTATAAGAAATGAAAGTGATTTTGACAATTTTAAAGAAACTTTTTGGAATACTCTTATTGTCAGAAACATTATATACAGAAGAATCTGCAATTTATGTATAATGTGTAATGGTATGTTGCTTGGATGAATAAAATCAGGTCAATTTTTTTGTAAAGAGGGATTCTAATCTGCAACCAGTGATGCATGAGTTCGCATCCTTGCCCATAAAGTATTCAATTGAACCAACCAAAAATTCAATAAATTAATAATGTCATGCATTGATATCATGAAAATTACTTATTTTGAAGTTGAATAAGTTTTATCTACAATATAGAGAAATTAATACAAAACTTTTTATTATTAATAATTCATACAATACGTAACCTGGGATAAACTATGACCATACAAAACAATTTTACTTTCATTTTTCATGCTCTCTGATCACTGAAAACATAAGGGACAATTCCAGATGAATTGTTTTTATTGATGACAAGTACATGTTGACAAACATTAGTTTACCTACAAATAGTTTTCTTTAATATGAATTGAAAAGGCATCTTTTCCCCCAGTGTACAACATAGTGGGTGAACACAAGGCTAATTCCTTCCTCTGCCAAACAGTGTATTCTGGGATGGGAAACTAGGTTCAGGATTCCTATTGTTCAGTACCATACCTCCCATGTTCCCAGAAATCCGATGTCCCTCTTTCTCATAAAAATTCCAGTTTGGTGAAAGACCTAAACGTCATCAGTTTTTAAAGTTGAGAAAATTTACATTGTAGAATATAAATTTACATACATCACAAGTTAGTTCATTACTTAAAAACAATGAGTACAATGTATAAAATGGTTAAAATTCATGTCTGAGGAGGGAACTGCATCTCACTGAAGTTAAAGCATTCCCACTGAAAACCTCAACCCACTGGGTTCAGAGAGAAGTACTCTTAAGATTTCTTGGCTTCAACATGAGTAGGATATGATTTGGTCAGGACAACATTCCAGTCTCCCAGATTGCAGAATGTACCTGATACTAATTATAAAGCAGGGTGAGCAGATGTCAAGTTCAGTTAGTACATCAAGGTATGAGTAAAATATACCACATCTCAATAGCTTAATCAGTAGCAAGGGCAGCTATAACAGGCACAGTGCACAGCTCCCACGGGAATTTTAAAAGTATTTTAACAATCTCTGGTCAAGTCCTTATAAATTCAAAAACACTCTTTTATAACAAAGCATTTAAATATTTGCAGTTCCAGTTTCTAATCACATAGCTTAACAATATCATTTTTAGTTTTACATATACATGAAAAAATTAACTGACTGTGGTACAAGAAGATGAATTCATAGCCAACTGATAGTATTGCTACCACTGAGCTGCAGCATCAGATAGAAGTTATACTGCCTACAACTGGATAAAGCCAATGATTATTATTTTATTTTGGTAAAGAGAGGTCATTATTATGAACCACAACATGGATAAAGTAAGATAAACACTCCAATTGTTTCAGCATAAGACAACTAAAATTATGTAACTTAGCTTTTTGTGAGCGAATAACCAGGGATGGGTCATATATGCACATTTGATGTTAAAATAATACAAAATTTATGCGCTAATGAAGCTTATCTTAAATTGTGCACTTTGAAGTGAAATGTGGCAGCATTCTTCATTTTACATTTTCTCTCAAGTATTTCCTCAAAGTTCACTAAAAGAACAATCAGAATCAAAGCATACAATTTATTTTCATGGCAATAAATTACACATTAATAGTTAGTGAAATGTAAGTTAAAAAATAATCTTCAACCCCCCAAAAACTTATTAAAATGTAATTCATTTCTTGTTGTGCTACATGATGTGCACATGTGGGTGTGGCATAGATCTTGACAAACAATAACTTAAAATGAAGGTACATTGAGCATATTTTATGCACAAAAGGAACCTCCTCTCTGCTCATCCTTAACAATGATGGAATGGCATGAACTAACAAAATTAAGAGCAAGAGCAGGGGAATCCTTTACTTCTGGGAACTCTCCAAGTATGTTTCCAATGCTATGCAAATTAATAAGAAGCAAAGAGTATTGCTGGAGAGTACAGATTCTGTCAACAAGCCATTTTCACATTAACAAGTTAAAAATACATGAAAATGACAAGATTTTCATCATTATACATTTATATAATGAGTTTTTTTATACGCTTTGAATATGATGCAATTTGTAGCCACAAACCTTTTCGACCATTTCCAAAAAAATGTGTTCACGTGTTTGTACAAATGTCCTATCCCTATGAATGATAGACATTTTTAAATGCATAGCTTTGCTTTTTGAGAAATTTCTGAACTTACATTTCTTTCTTTTGTCAAACTTGATATATGTTTTTGCCCTTAAAGTATGTATTCCTAGTCCAAAATGAACAATTTTCTTTTTTTGAGGGGTAGGGAGGAGGCTTGTATTACATACTTTAGAGACCCAACAGTATGGTCCCCACTCCACCAAAGCCTTACTACATAGCCACACTTGGTCAACAGCAAAGCATTCTACCCATCCAGCCACGCTGACTCCTACTGACAAGACTTGCCCATGCCCAGAATATTCACCTTACAAACGCTAATCAAAGAACTTCACAGTCTAAATTTCCCCTCACCACTGTTTGTCACAATGTACCCTAATTTAACAATCACTTCTTATTTCCACTCCAAATGCTATTTATCTCATCTTATTAAAAATATTTCCGACAACCCCAGTACTTCAATCAAATAGGTTTTGTTGTTGTTAGCATTAAAAATAATTGGCCAACAAAATATTGTTGACCAAATTATTCTAGGAAAATTGTGAGAAGAGATAAAGTTTATCACTTCTGCCTTCAATAACAATCAAACTAATTAGAAGACAGTAGTCATAGAAACTGGGGGAGGGAAAGAAGATATTTTTACCACTATACCACCAACATGCCAGTGTTTTCTTGAGTTTTTTGGTCATCGAATTTTATCACAGTAAAGGTAGTATAATCCAAACAGAACATGACTAACAACATACAATCAAATTACACACTTTCTCTGGACAATCATCAATAGGAATATAAATTTTGATCCAAATAGTTATGCTTTCACTCAAAACCTCTACAATTTGCAGGATGCTTGACTGAAATAAATAACAGATTTTCCCTGATATGCACAAATATCAAGTGTGTATGAAAGTATGAATTATATCAATTTAATTAACCCTAGTCTCCAAGACCAAAGAAGAGATTTAACAAATACATTTATATCGTCACTGTTTTCGGAGTAAATATCATCAAAACATTACTACATTATGTTTCAACTCAAACAGATAATCATTGTATACAAATCTAACAAATTTATATGAAAGATAACATTTTTATCACAACAGTATTAAAAAAAGTACAAATTTTCCCAGCACTTTTTTCATGCAGAAGGTCTGCAGTATTCATTAAATAAGCAAAGGGGAATAGCACATCAAAATCAATAAAAGAAATGAGAATTTTTATCTCCAAAGGAGTCACAAATTGGAAATCAAATTTTATCAACACAGTTTCTGGTAAATATTTCATACCATATTAAATTATAATGTATAGTAAATTCACAAATAAAATGAAAATTAATGTCTACAAATCAGTAACAAACAAAAATAAAAGTTTCCTCAATACTGTTTCTGGTAAATATTTCAAATAATACCCATATGCACAACACAAGCAACAATAAAAAACCCACACCAACATAGTTAACAAAAAACTAAATTGTTACGTTAAGCACAATTAATATTACAGAAATGCAAAAAATATGGTACATGTTAAAGAATCTATAACAGTTGTCACATGGTGTACATGTGTTGACTCCTTACGCGAGATGCAAAACTAATATTCTTTATGAGAAAAGTCTAAAACAATAACTTTTTCTAGACATTAATTTATGAAGAAGGGGAATTATATTACAATATAATAGTGAGCATCATGTCTTGATAATAATACTATCAAAGTCACTTGAAGGTAAATACAATTTATCCATTCTGTTATCCAGTAATAAAAATGAAACTTTTCTCATTTCTTGCAGAAGAAAAAAAAGTGTATGAATGTCACCAATGATAACATAGTTGATAACTGTGATGAGAAGGGACAAGTGCCATAAGGTTATGAGTAGCCATATAGTAGGCTATGAGTAGTATAAGTTCAGCAGGGCAATGCTCTATCCTACAAACTTTAACTTGCTTACCCTATTAACTTTTGTTAGAATCACTTCTTGGAATAAAGCTCAGATGGAAGTTTCCCATTAAGAAGATAAGTTGAATGCATAGTGTGTGAGCATGTATATGAATGTATGTGAGTATATACACACAACCATACACATATAAATATACATATATAATTGTGTTTGTGAATTGACAAGGCTTTCTTAAGTTCGAGCCTCTGAAATAACAGGCTAATTAACATCCACAACTACGTAACAAAAATCCCTTCCCATTTCAATATGTCAAAAATCATTATTTTCATATTTAGCATAAATTTATTTACCACCAGTTACCATATTTCAGCGAGACTAAAAAATATATAGAAAAAATAAAGGAAAATTGCTTAAGCATTGTGTAGTGCATATGGTAGCTTTCATAAAACAAGATCAGTGTATCACATCTTAAATTACCTCCACAACAGATAAATATGGAATAACACTTCCCCTAATTGCCTGCAAAAACTTCCGCACAAGTGTCAACGACTAATATCAAACAACACATTGTAACAAGAAATTACATTACGTATCCACTAGCTTCCAAAAAGCACTCTGCTTCCCCCTCAAAAAAAAAATCATTGGTATTAGAAAATAATTTTCTTCGTTTCATTTACAAAATTTGATGCATTTAGTTATTGTTCACTCATTTCAGAAATGCTGACTTTGCTAATCCATTTACTTAAATTGAAACAACACTAGAAAAATTTAAGAAAACTAATAAAATAGCAGATGTTCTGAGAGCATTATAAATATCACTGTCAGTTGGTGTGTCGTATCAGTGGAAATCCATACCCTCTCCACAATTTACACATAGGGAAGAAACTCTCTCTAAAAGACAGTCATCTACAGCACCACCAGTCTGCTGCTGATAAACTTCTATTGTATCACCTTCTTCCATTTCTAGTGATATAGGTGTATCATTTTCATTTATTGGTTGGCCATCAAACCTAAACCTCATTGTAGCCATTGCAATTCCCTAAAATAGAAAGTAAGTTAACAATCATTAACAGCACATTGTTTGTGGCTTACAAGTTATAAGATAAAATATGACAATGCTCTCACATCTGAAAATTATACAATTCTGCAATCCTCGCAAAGTTCATGTCAAATCATAGTATATTTAATAACTTCATATACACAGAAAAAGTAATATTGACAGCAGTTTCAAACAAGTTTTCATTCAATATTTAGAACATGACAATAACTTGCATAATAGGGAAATGTAAATTAAGACGACAGCAATATTTCATAATTGTGGATGGACTTTGCAAAATGGGGAAGGTACAACCATCCAATACAAATCGTATATTGAAGAGGATGATTAAGTCAATCATAAATCTGAATATTGAAGACAGAGCCCAGAAAAGAAATAAATCAATACTTCACCAGTGGGATTTGGAATCAAGAACACTCCACACATAAGATTTTAGGTTTTCACAGTCACAGCCCTATTCAATAAAATCAAATATACTACAGGTAAAACTGATACTAGTCTTATACATGACTAATCCCACAAACTATAAGAATGAAACACATGCTATCCTAAAACATTAATTCCCCTAAATCTGAGGTTTTTATGAAGACAGTTACTACCTAATGAGATATGAGCACGAGCAGTCCAAAGACAAAACAAAGTTGAAAACAATCTTTATTTCAAAAGGGTTTATCAATCCTGCATATATTCGGAAGACCTTGCTGAGAAGTCTTGGTAAAATTGAATACCTCAATTACTCTAATCTCACAACAAATAATTTCATTGGCTGTGGTTAGGTAACCACCCTGTCTTATACTAAGTTTTCAATGGTTTATCATCACACACAACAATATGCATAAACATTAAATATGTATTTTCGTACACAATATTCATATCAGTATTTTCATATCAGCTTGATTGTCAAGACCCTTAATTTCACTTAATTTCTGAACTTACATTATGCACCAGTTCTTTGGAATCATAATTTAATGTCCAGTGTAAAATACTTAACTTGTTTAGACTATCCTATTTCACATCCAATTACACACTATATCTTTGGAAGTACAATCATAGTAGTAAGATGATAATTTTGCAGTAGGATTAAAGATTGACATGAACCATGGACTCCAAATTCATTCCAGCCAGCCCCAGTCAAAATGTTGCCTATTCAGAAGATTATTAAACATGTGAATCACACATTTTCCAAAGAGATTCTTGCACATTACACAACACATCTTTTTCAACTTCATTTGCTTCTTGAGTCTTCCATATTATTGTAGAAAAAATTATCTTAATTTCTATGAAAACTGTATAATGATTGATTCTGGATTTTTATTCCTTAAAAATTAGTGTAACTAACAACAGAACAATAGTCTACATCTATCATTATTATCTTATAAAGTTATACAATTTCACAAGCTTTTATAACACTGATTACACCACACAATGTTCCAACCATGATTGTGGCCTTCATCGGGTGTTTACATAAATAATGTTGTATCCAAATAACATAACATGAATGAAATTGTAAATATTTATAACATGCAGCAACAGTAAAAAGCAAAACCAAAAACCTCATAAGTTAAAATTAATATCAATAAACATATACCCAATAACTTCTCTGTAACACAATGTACATTAAAATTCTACATTGCGGTTTTTATACAGATCATTTCGCACATGTAGCTTTTATAATAACAACTTTACATGCCTAATATCTTAATATTTTCCCAATCCATCAAATGGTCCTTGTCATAATAGTAATTTGTTATAACATTAGGTTCTTTGGTTCTATTGCATTGAAGTTTCATTGGATAACTGTCACTATTTCAAAAGGAACAATGTTACGATAATTTAAAAGGCAAAATTAGGAGCAATAAAGGTACTCAGGTTAACCAAGATACACTCAAGTTTAACATTTTCTTAACCATAAGAAACCATTCATTCCTTTTATCAAAATTCAAATGCTCATTCAAGAAAAAGTTGACATGAAAACATTGAAACCCGAGTCACCATTCACAAAGCACATCACATGGGCAGCACTTCTTGGTAGGGACACCAAGAAATATTCATAAAAATACATTAATTAAGTGACAAACTCCAAATAATGGATTAACATTGAACAGTAAAAAAACTGATGATGCAAAATTAAAGAGACTGAATCATCTCTATTTGCACTTGCCAAAATGTTTCCAACATACTCAGTGCATGCTATTGAGAACGGCTGCTATGCAGCCGGAAAAGCTTTATAGCATTAAAACTATGAGCAACAGATTAACCTTTTATTTATAATTATTTGATAATGTCGCCAGCACCCCACAGTTACCAAGTACTAGAGGAACCTAGGGTCTTCAACAGGCTTTGTAATTACTCAAAACACACTACATATTTCCTGTGACTACCAAGCTGATGTTTTATCTTAACAAGTATTCAGGTAAGGCCAGGAAAGTGAAAAAGTTATCCCTTGCCATGTTTCTTCCTTCATTGAAGTTTTTTTATTTTCTTTCATTTTTGTTCAATTGAGGGTCCAAGACTTCGTAAGTTTTTTTAAATTTTATTATCACTTTTCAGTTGTCCTGTTCCTGAGTTAATTAGTACTGCTATATTAACAGTTTCTTACATCATCTCTTCTTTTTTGTTTCCCCACAATTTTCTTCTGAGTTCCCCAATCTTCTTACTCCTTTACTTGTGACTACTTGTCTTATCAAGATCATTTCAGAAGCATAATCTTGAAATAGTTGGTATGACTCGAATCATTTGTTACAATCTTCCAATCATTTATGACAATTTTCCCCAATCTTTTAATTGCTATGTCCCAATACTAACCATTTGGCTCTCTCATATCCAAAAGCATAAGAGAGACTCGGATATCGTATGTTCCACATTATTGATACTTAGCCCTCATTCTGACATTACCGTCCTATAAACGAAATTCACGAAAACATGAATTAAACTGTCTATGATCAGCTTGTGACAAAGCAAAATCTGGATCCAACCACTTTTAATTCTTCCATGCAAAGCATACATAACCCACAAACATATACAGAGTCTTCCCCTCCTCTGTTACTTACCACTAAATCTGCCAGCATTTCAATAGCTTCTCTATTAGTTCTTCTTTTCAACTGTTTCAAAGGATACTCAATTTCTCTTCATCAACTGTGATTTCTTCATTATTCCTTTTGCTGCATCTTAAAGCAAATTTTGTCAATTCAACGTCAATTGGCATAACTCCCATTGGAACAAGAATTGGAAACTGATCAGTAGCACTTACTCCATTTCAATAAGCTTGACCTCATTGCATTCAGCATCCATTTGAAAAACATGCTGAATGCCCCACCCTACCACAATATCCTAGAATTGGCAATGGTGTTCCCTTACAGATTATAGTTGCTTCTTTTCTCATTAAATTGAATTTATTTATTCCAATTCTCCAAAGACAATCATTTATCTGCTTCACATCAGTGTGTATGCAATTTAAGTGCTTGTACAAGTTCCCCTTTCATCTATCATAACCCCCAAATACTGTACCACTCTTTTTACCAGTTCTTTTTGTCCCATGATTGGGTTTCACCGACTTCTATTAACTGGAAGTCCTGAGAAAACTCCAGTGGTTTTCCCTTGAAGCTCTTGTAAATATATAATTTTGCACAGTACTCAATCAATTTCTCCAAATCATATGTTCTTGCTCTTCAAGTTCCCTTCAGCAAATAGTACCACGTCATCTGCACACGCAATCACTTTCATTCCATTACTTCCCAGGTTGTGTGGCGTATTGTCGAGTACCATATACCAATAAAGGGGGCCAATGTGATAATGAAGACTCTCACCTTCAGGATGTACATCGCCCAAATATCGTATAGCATTGATCATGTATTTGAAGTCTTTGCCAACAGTCAAAAATTTCAGGCCATTGTTTTTTACTTAGGTGCAAACTTACACCTTGCCTTCAAAGAGAAAAACAGGTCATCCATATTTTAAAATATACCCAATTTCTCGTTTCCAGGTCAGTCTTTCAATTCAATTTTTTAACAGTAAAATACATTTGATTGTCAATTTGATACCAATCTGCCATACTCTTCACAAAATAAAGCACATTTATCATTTTGTAGCCCCTCAGCCCTGACCAAAAAGTTCACAAGAATCACAAAATATCCCAAAATTTATTTCTAGGCATAGTTGTTTCTTAATGCAGTAAACACCAGTTCTGGGATTCAATCATGCCAATTCTCATCTTTTTGCATACATGGCCCCCCCCCCATACTAATAAACTCTAAATAAATGGACCCACCTTATCAAGAGATAGGGATCACACTCTGCTTCCAAAATTTGGTGACCAGATAATATAGAGCACCAGGCAAAAGCATCAGTAGTTTCCAGAAGAGAAGGCAGAAGCCAAAAACCAATGGAAAAATACCCTTCATAACCCTTACGAAAATATGTATATTCATTAACTAAATTATTGTAAATTCTACATAAATAATACAAAACATAACATGTAAAAGCTATCAGCTTATGCTTTTTTAAGGCATGGGACTTTTTTGCATCATTGTCAGATCCAGTCCACGCCACAATATATTTCTATGATTTTCTGAAAATTAAAAAGAAAATACATGCAATTATATTTTTCAAATTGGAGTGTTCTCAAAATAATGTAAAGCCACAAATATCCAGAACTGTATAAAATAAATTCCGATACAGAAGACTTTAGAAGATCATCCAAAAAAGTCCCATTGGTGGTCCTAGAGATAAAAGGAGTTTGGCTACCATAGAATACAAAACTGAACTTCTAAAATATTTCATGAAACACAATATTCCAAGAATTATGATATACAGGAACAAAATAAACATTCCATATATTGGTGTCACATTATTATTGCCATCTTCAATGATGCAAAACTTTAGCTGATCAGATGTGAATATACTTACTACTCTATCACAGTATGCATTCATTAATTTTCGCAAAGGAGTTTGTTTCTTAATTTTAAACTGAACGACAGCATTGTCTTGTCCAATAACTTTCAAATAAATATGATCTGAAGGTGATCCCTTGACATCCTGGAAACACAATACACAATATTGTGAATAACTATATATATACATATATAGTTATATTTATATATATAGATGTACTTCATAGATAATCCAATTGAGATATATGTTGAAATCGGAAACCACAATTTTAACACATGTTCAACGTATGTACAACTCAAGCATCGCAACACACGTTTACCGCAATAACAAATTTCCGTAATCAACTATTTTTAAAACTACCTTCTTCTCGTCCGACATAGTAATAATGGTTCTGACGTGGTCACTTTATTTTTAACTTTCAATAATTCTGACAAATAAACTGAATATGATCGGAACCTTCAGCAGCGCGCTTCAGCGGCTACGTCTTCAAAAATGGGCATACAATCAAAACAATCATAGAACATAAATACGCCAATCACAAACAGTGCAGTGCAAGGGAATCAAGCAGTGTTGCCACTTCAGAATCGAAAATATCAGGGGAAAGTGCCCACAATTTCGTAGGATTTCTTTAAATAACAAATACATCAATACCTAAAGACAAAAAAATGTATTTTCTTTTTCTTTTAACCCGGTGTCCGAACACCGCGTCATTCCCTGGGTTCTTCGTCTTTCTCTTACCGTCTCGTCTCATTTTATATCTTTATTTTCGTGATAGTGTTGCCGTCTCGTTTCGTCCGTTATTTATTTAACGCGCTACTTAGTCTTTACCTCATTTTTTCTGCATAACGTATTGTCCTTATTTCTGTAAATAAACTGTACAGTTCTTCATAGTTGACCTTTGTCCCTTTCATCTTGTACCATGTCGTTTTCCCTCGTACGCATGTTTTCTTCATCAAATCTACTAATCGCTTCCGTTCCGTGTTATTGATGTAACATTCTAACCATATCTACTCTAAATTTTCTATGCCTTTCCCGCATATGCATTTAGCACTCTCGGCTAATCCCATTCTGTAAATCACCATGTCCACTTAATATCTGAATCATCAGACTATTTGGGTTGAATCGCTTTTTCTTTTTAAAAGTGTTTGTGACTGCGGGTAAAAAGTAATGTGAGTCACTTCGACTTATCCCATCTAATCTGCCAGTATTGCATCAGTTTTCTCATCAGTTCTTGTTTCCTTCCTCTTACATCACGGCGTAGTTTAAGTTTATTTTTTCTCCAGTTCGTGTTTCTTAGCAGTAAGCCATAAATACTTACACAAAAGGAGTATCAACACACTTGTCAGAAACATGTATTTGCGGACAGTCCACTCTTTCTCGTTTGATTCTGCGTTGCGTAATGTCAAATTTGGTATTTCTAAATCATTCATTAGTACTTTGTTGTGAGATATAGCACAGAAAATAAACTTTTTTTTTTACGTATTATTAAAAATATTTCAACCTTATAAAAATTACTTTCCAAACTGCATTATTAAGCTAAAATGATGAAAATTTAAATTAAAAGATATAGAAAATAAAGTACGGTTCTTTTCTTGTAATAAGATTTTGCAATACTTACCTCTTTTTCTCCTAGCATTACAGGGGTCATTCTAAAGCGTTCGTTAAATTGTAAATTGACACGAATGTAAAATTCATTCTTTCCCTGAAGGCTGATGATAATGGAATAAGTTGTGGAAATAGCGAGCCCGCTAAATGTGCTCACTTTTTCAACAACTTGTGTGATTGGCAAGCCAGTAAATGGGTTCACTATTTCAACAATTTGTGCGATAAGCGAGTCATAAATGGGTTCTCTATTTCCATAAGTTGTGCCAATTGTGAGCGCACAGTGGCGTTGTCTGGGTGCGATTATATGTACGACTTGTGACACAGCGTGGCAGCTAGGAAGACTTTCATGTATTTAAGGATAAAAAAGGCGATATAAAATGGACTTATTTCCGAGTAGGTTATTTTGAGTTTTATTTTCTTTTAATGTAATACTTTTTTAATACATTTATTCTAAATATTCAAATGTATACACTGCGTATTTCTCTAGTAACTGAAATCTCACCTGAGGTTTTATATCACTCCATACGGGTTTTTTCCTCAAATTTTCTCATCTACGTTTATTTGAATCATGTTGAAATTCGTGGCAGAATTCACTCCTACATATTACAGGGTTTCATTTTGTTTTCACTGTAAGTTAAATAACATTTGCTTAATCTTGCACCATACTACTCCCTACTGTTTTAAAAAATTTCAGATTTTATCATAGGGAAGATTCCTAGTTTCCCGTTTTATTATGGCTGGCTTGCTAACTGCCACGCAATGAATCGCGTTGGCCACAACTCGTGCAACTAACCACGGTTAGACCATGCCACTGTATAGCTCACTTACTGCCACGGTATATCGCTATTGGCACAATTCGTACAAGTAGTCGCTAAGTCGCAACACGGTGCGCTCACAATCGGCACAACTAGTGAAAATGATGAACTCATTTACGGCCTCGCAAATCGCACAGCTTGTGGAAATAGTGAGCCCATTTTTGGGCTTGCTAATCGTACAAGTTATGTAATCTACTATAGACTTGTCAGAAAAATAGGAGTAAATAAAAAAGTTCAAGACAAGGGTCTGAACTCGCTAGCGTATCATTCTGTAACACGCACCAAAAGGCTACTGCTTGAGCCACGACGGTGACCTGCCAGCCCAAAGTTTTGCAATTATATGAATGATAATCTGAATTAGGATAGTGATATTTAACGTAAGATTTTAAATTCAAATGAAACACTTTTCATGGGATTGAAATCCGCCACGAACTTGTCAATTATTAAAATACACTTAAGTTCGAAAACTTGGTAAACAAACCCATATGGAGTGACAAAAACAAAAGTAGAATGTTACTTACTGAGTACCTCGCAGTGTAAACGTAATATTTTGAATCCATATATTAACGTAACATACAACGTCTTACTTTAAAATAAAATAAAACTCAATAGATCCTTCTCGGAAATAAGACTGTTGCATAATGTTTTTTACCCCAAAATACATATCAACCTAGTGCGATTAGTGAACCTATTTATTATTTCCACAAGCTGTGTCAATTGTGAGCGCATCAAGAGTGGTAGGATCTAGGCTCGATTATTGGTACGAATTGTGTAAATAGTGTGATATACCGTGGCATCTAGTGAGTCAGACAGATGCGATTCACCGCGTGGAGCTAGCGAGTCTGTCATGTTAGAACAGGAAACAGAGAAGCTTCCGTATTAAGTCGGAAATTTTTTTAAACAGTAGGGAACAGTATCGTGCAAGATTAGGCGTAATATTGTTTAACGTACAATTTAAAACCAAAATGAAACCCTGTAATATGTAAATAGTCATTAGTTGTCATTAAAAAGAGACCACAAATGCAAACATTCCTTCTTATTTATCCTCTTAATGTATTATTAATTTCTTCTATTGTATTTATTTCTAGCAATATTCTAGTGATGGTGAAGGATCTTTAAATCCAATAAACTAATGTACTATATGAGGCAGTGAAAGGGAAAGTGGTGTAACTACTCTTTTAAAACTAATTTTTAGTTAAGGTATACTTGTATTCTCCATTGTAAAATCTATCTGATGGGATAGTGATGTGTACCATAACTCGCTTATTCGTTACATACTTAAAGGTACAAGTGGTATGTTCGTTGGGGTAGTGGGAAAAGTGGTGCAAGTTTGATTTACACTTTTCCTTCCACCACTGAGGACATTGCCTTTTGTTATTAAGATGCATATTGTAGAGATTGATGAAATGGAATTGATGTTAACGATGGATAGTTAAATTGCGTCAGACACTGGTACTATTGTATTTTTATCTTCCAAAACCTGCTCATATGACGGAAAAGTGGTGTAGTTTATTGGTAACGTGTTACATTTTCCCTTCCAACATCTCTTTGAATTTATAACCCTTGGAATGAAAAATTGTTTACCTCAATTAAGCTCTTATAAACAACTCTTCAATTAATTTTTTAATCACCATAATTCAATACAAGTTTATAAAAACTCATCATAAATCAGTTTTGATTTAATTTATTGAAAATATTATTGATATTTTTATAGCACTTCAAGTAAAACACTGTGTCTCAAAACATTGCTTACGTTGCATTTCAGCACTATTCCTTCATCACGTCCAATAAGTGAGCATTTTCAGGAATTATTCCTAATTCGGGAAATAAATTGGATAGTAAGGTGATTAAATCCAATTTACTTTTTCTTGAGCCCCTCGAATATTTGTAAGTAATTCTTTTGTATAAATGTAGTATCAAACAGCTCTAAGGCAAGGAAAGAAATGTCGTTTGTTTTATTGGCTGAATAAAAAATAATTAATCACTTGTATGAATGTTCATTTGCACTCTTAAACCACATTCTAAAAATATTTGGTTATAACACAGGTCAGAATGACTGTCAGTACGGTAGTATTTACAACAGAAGCTTCATGCATCAGGGAGTAAAAACTATTATGGTGAAAAAACAAATTTTAAATAAGACCCTTCGCTCCTACCCCCTCAAAACACTGTGGCAAACTCGCGTTCAACGAGCAGCCAGCCACTCTTGTGAAGTCCCGTTACTTCACGACAGGCGACGCTGCCACGGGTTTCGTTCGCCCCGACGCAGGCAGCGGACCGAAAAAAAAATCCGGTGTCGAGCGCCAAGCTGTGCCCATCGCTCTCCGTATTTGTATTCACTCGAGTTCAATAAAATACCCTGTATTTTATATTATGTGGTCGAGTGTAATTTACCCTCACTCCCACAAGTGGTGGTCCCATTCATTGCTGTGCAGTGTGTTTCACATGCGTCCGCGCTTCAAAACGCGTCCGCGCTACCGCCCCAACCGCGACCCACCGCGTACCAAGCCACGTCACGTCGCTCGCTTCCGCGTGCCCGCCCGCAGCGTACGACATCATGGAAGCATTGCAGGCTCAGATCGAACAGTTGCAGAAGCAGAACGCTGACCTTCTGCGCCTCATGCAGCAGCAGCACGCGCACGAAGCGCGCCCGCTCCAGCCATCTCAAGAAAGCAACCACGTTCACCGCATGTCTGTGAAACATTCACCCTACTGGAGAGACAGGCCGCCGCTGTGGTTCGCGCAACTGAAGGCACAAATTTCCGTAGCGAACATCACGCAAGAAATCACGAAGTACAGTTATGTGCTTTCTCATCTAGAGGTCTACGATACGCGAACGAGGTCGAGGATATTATCCCCTCACCACCCGCAGAAAACGCGTACTCAACTCTCAAAGCGGATTTCATACGACGCTTGTTCGTGTCAAAAGAGAAGCGCGTGCACCAACTCCTTATTGAAGAAGAGCTGGGTGACCGCCAGCCGTCCCACTTCTTGCGCTAAATGCGTTGTCTGACAGGTTCTTCAAACGTGCAGGACGCACTGCTGCGCATGCCTACGCACGTACAAGCAATCCTGCAGACACACGGAGATCTGGCCCTCGACAGGATTGCAGTGATGGCGGATAAAGTCATAAAAGTGAAGTCCACTGCCGCCGCGGAAGTGCAGCACATTCCTACATCGCCACGCCCGCGGTGCACGCCGCAACGGCAGATACCAACCCCTTCGACGCGATGACGCAAAGTCTTGACGACTTGTGCCGCCAGGTCGCCGCCATGCAGTCGGAGATTGTCGCACTCCGCCACGATGGTTCCCGCTCTCGCCTCTCCGGCCATCGCGAACAACGCACACCCTCCGTCGAACCCGCCGCGGAGTGTTAATTTCACAATAATTTCGGAAACATCGCTCGGCAGTGCAGACAACCTTGCACATTCAACAATCAAAATAACTCCACTGGCAACCAGTGATGGCGGCGTCCGGTTGCCCCACAGGAGGAAGCCGTCTCTTCGTATCGCACAACCGACCTCAGATTCCTCATCGACACTGGGTCGGACTTATGCTGCTTTCCATATCGCCTGGCGAACGACCGCCACCGGCACGCCGACTACGATCTTCAGGCGGCAAACAACACGACACCAGGTGGCATATTCACACATATTAACAAATAAGCCTTGCGCTTTACCTGGGACTGCACCGCCTTTTGTGCTGGCGTTTCGTCGTCGCCGACGTCGGCGAACCCATCATCGGAGTAGGCTTTCTTTTTTTTCTTTCTCCTCCTTTCGGACTGCCGCCACCACCGCCTCATCGATGGAAAACAGGTCTGTACACGGTGTGTCAAGTCGCAGACACGACGCAGTCGAGCGTTAAAGCTCTCGTTTTGCGTCTCCAGCACACACTATCTTCGCAGAGTTCCCCGAACACAAGTGACCTGCCGGCACACCTCGCGAGACGCGGCACTCAACCGTCCATTACATCCGGACGACGCCCGGTCCCCCAGTGACACGCCGACCTCACCGCCACGCCCCCGACTACCTCAAGATTGCGATTGCGAATTCGACGTCATTCTAAGCGAAGGATAGACCCGTCGCTCGGACGGACCCTGGTCTTACCTCTCCACCTCGTTCGGAAGTAAATCATTCGGCGATTATCACGCGTGCCATCCACGACGAATACCCCGTTCGACACATCCAAGACTTTGCACAGCACCTACATGGATATACAGTGTTCTCCGTCGTGGACCTAGTGAGGGTTTACATGCAAATACCGGTTAACGCGAAGTATGGTATTCCTCATATTGACTTTGTGAGACTTTTTTCTACAAAACTTTGCGAACTGTTTCTTTTCACTAATATTACTGCATCTTTAAATCTTTTCTTTAATGTTTTATAATTTTGTATGAGTTCGTCTCTTTCTTTCCCAGTCCGTTTTTACGCTGCAATCTGTGTCGTGTACTATTACGTCTCAAACGAGTAATGGTTCCCGCAACTGACGTCACCTTGTACTGCGACGCTTCATCACTGCATCGTTTCGCCGCCAGGTGCTAGATGCTTTGCACGGTCTCAGCCACCCCGGCATCAGCGAGACAGCGCGCCTCATCTCCGAACGTTACGTGTGTACAGCGCGACTGCCGCGCGTGGGTCGCCGCATGTTAACAATGCCAGTGGACCAATATCACGCGTCACTTGGCGCTTTCAAGCATCCCTCCTCACGATTCCTGCACATCCACACCGACATCATTGTTCCCCTCCCGCTTCCTGACTCCTATTGCTATTGCTTGACGGTCATCGACAGCTACACCAGGTAGTCATAAGCGTACCCGCTGCAAAGCATCACGGAAGAGTACGTGGTGGAGGCTCTGATGTGTTGGATTTCGCGTTTCGGTGCACCTGCACGCATTACGGCAGACTAAGGACGTCAGTTTGAATCACAGCTGTTTGGCGCCCTCGAAATGACACTTGGAAGTGCTCGCATAGGAATCCCGAGCAACCATTCCGCTTCCAACGGCATGGTGGAAAGAGTCCACCGCCAGTTGAAAGCTGCCGTGATGTGCAACACAGGTATGTCCTGGCTCCAGGTCCTACCTCTCGTTCTGCTAGGCATACGCAGCTCCTTCTAATCGGACATCAAGACGTCATCAGCCGAGCTCGTATACGGCACACCCCTGCGTCTTCCCGGTGAATTACTCGTCTCGCCCACCACCCCTCAGCGACATGATGACGTCACGGACTTCACCGCGGGTCTACACCGGCACATGGCTTAACTGCGCCCCGTCCCCGCCTCCCGTCACTCATCGCCCAAAGTATTTGTCTTCCAAACCTCTCCTCCAGTTCTCACGTTTTCCTCCGCGACGATGCCGTACTCACAACGTTGCAACCACCGTACTCCGGCCTCACCCCGTCGTTCGAAAGGAAGACAACACATTCCTTCTCCTCGTCAAGGGCAAGAAGACGCGGGTGAGCATTGACGGTGTAAAACCAGCATACCTCCTTCCAGAAGACAGCGCTACCACCACTGCCACAGCCAACGCACCCATCGTCGACAACTTACGCTGCGTTCCGGCGTGTTCAGTTTTGCAGCTCGGAGCTTTCCATTCCGCACGGGGCTGGTTTGGCAACCTCGTGTTTTGCGAGCAGCCAGCCACCCTTGTGAAGTTCTGTTACTTCACGACATTCGACGCTGCCACGGGGGCGGTAAAGTTTTGGCTCGCCCCGACGCAGGCAGCGGACGTGTAGGCAGTCCGGTTTAGAGCACCACGCAGTACGCAACGCTCACCGCATTTGTATTCACTCGTAGTTCAAGAAAATACAATGTATTTTATATCATGGGGTCGAGTTTCATTTATCCTCAACACTTAAACAGCATCGGAGACAGAGGAACCTGCAGAAATTTTTCCAAGGTGAAACGAGACATTGTGGCGTTTAAGAGGAAATTTTTGTGAAGTGATACACGTGTGCATTCTGAGTATGTTAACGTTTACCAACAACTTAAATATTTATTGTTAATTTTTTAAACACTAGAGATTGATCTTTCTTCAGCGCGGTAGTACTGGATTACATATTTCGAATCATTCGAGAATATATGATGTTACAATTGTTTCTTAGTGCCGCATTTTTTAAAAAGTAATTGGGTAAATAGTGCAAATTTATATTTAATTCATTTACTCAATTTATTTAAATAATGTCTACTTTCGATAAACCTTGTTTTGGTGGATAACTTTGGCACCTCTTGCAATTTCCAAGGATGAGCCACCGGCCCTTTACCCCTTACCCCGCGGGTGCCATGAATGGCGAAAATTTAATTCAGGGCTCTTGGGAAACCATCATTACTTAGACTAAAACCTGTAAAAATGTATCTGTAATTCCTTAGGATCAGATCACAAATCAAAAAAAGTAAAATTTTCTTCGAACGTGCCTATGTTTCAATACGTATAATATCATCAAGATACGATAAAAGTATAACGTGAAAATACACACAAAATTTATCAAAAAAAAGAAAGTAAATTGACAAATGACAGGTAACAAAAAATTACAAACAAATATTACAAAACATCACAGACTCATAATTCTACATAACAAGTTCAGAATTCAAATATTTGTTTGCCATTTTCTAGTCTTCTAAGATTTACATTCTTTTTTGTTTATATATAT
>NNCF01126352.1:1934019-2014506 GCA_002313205.1 Laupala kohalensis | reverse complement strand
TATATATATATATATATATATATATATATATATATATATATATATATATATATAAACATGTATTTCCAAGTATTACTTTTATTGTAGCTTGATGATATTGTATATATTGTAGGAAATAATTTGTTTCGAGATTTTAGAAGACCTTTGCCATAAATATAAAGGAAACTTATATTTCTGGAGTCGTATCTTTCGAAAACAGAAGGCTGCGTGGAATAGGACGCGCGGAGCCTTGAATGCCTGTCTAAATAATTTAAAGGAGGGGATGTCTGGTACTTCTCAAATATAATCGTGGAAGGAGAAAAGAGGAGAGAAACGAACTTTGTTTTTTAACACGCACCCAGACACTTTGGAAGTTTATAATGAATATTTAGTTAGGGATATTTCGTAAACAGTTGTGAGGGATATAAGATATCTTAATTTCATCGGTTTGAAGAGACGACCAAAATGGCTGTCTTTGGGAAATGGGACGCGACGAAATATGTAATTAAGTACTGTCAATTTTGAGATGAGACGGTGGTATGTTATGAGGCGAGAGAAGGGAAGGTGGATACATCTTTCGAAAATCCCTGTGAGGAATACAATGGAGCTCCGTTTCGTAAAATTAAGAGAACACAGGAATAATAGGTTTCTTGTAAAGTAACCCTTTTGCAGGAAGGAGACACACTTGGTAGATTTTGGGGACGAAAGGTCTGAATTTTAAAACTTAAACAAGACAGAAAAAGGTAAAAGGAGTGACGACCACCCAAGCGTACGCGTTTAGACATCGGTGAAGGAAGGTTACCGTCGACTAGCAGACGTGGGAGCTTGAAGTGTTGAGTTGCGGAGGAGAGAAATGGATTCCGTCAGACAGAGTGAGGGAAGGGTGACACAAGTGTGTAGATATTCAATTAGATATCAACTTTCGAAATATAACAGGCCACCAAGCTCGGTGTTTAGCAATTATACCAATATCAGCCATTGTTGGGGAGGAATAACTACGTCACAGAGAGTTTAACCAGATGGGGATATCATGTGAGTGAATTGGTTGGAATTGAGACTTTGATCGACATACTGTTCATGAGACATTATCGGAGAGACTTCGTGAGATGTTAACTCACTTTAGTTAAAAGACTTTTCGGCATCGTCAATTTGAAGGTGCCTGAATATTCCGACCTGGTTAAGTGTTTTGAGATCGGCATCACGTGAGCAAAAGGAACGATCGGTTTTTCATTGAGTTTCGCTTTAGATGACTTCAGTCAACAAATGACGTTCGATGGGGGTTTCGAGCCGGCAGGGCCATCGCGACTAAGTCTGGGACGGCCCCTGAAACGTGACGAGCAGCGGCGGAGAGACGAGAAGGATTAGGGGCGACCACTCCTATGGAAAGACGGCGGCTTCCCACGGCGATTGGTGCTGGTTACTGCTATTTAGTAAGGTAACACTTTTGGAGGGCCCTTAGCGAACCCTCATTCCAACAATGTGTTCAAGAGGTAAGGCAGTGTCCAACACGTAACCAAGATTCTGAGTGTAGATGTGTCATTGGACAGTTATGAGACACTATTAAAAGATGGATGTAGATATAGAACTTAAATCGCCGCAAATGAGCCCCAAGTTCCAAAACAAGTTTCATAACAATTTTGAGAAGAACATTGTAAAATCAGTGTTACTTCTAAATGTTTATCGGGGAAGTTTATATTGCATGCTTTTTTGGGGGAGACAAAGGAAGAGCGTAAGAAGAATATGACATCCACGTTCTGTGTCAGTGTAATTAAACCAATATTTTAACGCTGTGTCGCCTTTAAGAAGGATTAATGTATATTTCACGTAAATAACCGGCCGAACCCAATCCCCTCCTTGCCATTTTAGCGAGAGGACTTATCTTATCCCTGAGATGAACCGGCAGATTGGGCTAGGTAAGTGTCCCTCACATTTATACGTCCTCTTTCTAATTATTTATATTATAAGCCCTCTCTCTAATTATTACAATTGGCGCCGTAACGTGGAGACAGAGTCCCGTCATATCGTTATATTAAAATATCGAAACGTTGCCTAGTTCGATTAGAAAATTTTACTCGTTTTATTTGTGACCTGATCCGAAGAAATTGAGGTTAATTGACAAGAGGTCAAGAATGTACGATTTTCATATCAAAATTGTTTGATATCCAGTTTTCTACCGAGTGGTTCTTGTGGACCTGTGCACAATCTTTGTGAAAAACATATGGTGTTCCTGTTTGCACTATTTCCACCTACGGCTTCACACCACTCGAAATAACGTTAAAATAAACATCGTTTAGTTTATTTGTGTTTAAAAAAATATGGGGAGTGGGGAATTCCTGGAAATCATCATTTGAGCTCTTTCAAGGACTTCACGATACGATGTATGGAAAGACGCTTTCTTATCGGTCGGAGGCGGGAAATCGCCTCGCTACTCGATCCGTGTAAACGTGGCTTTAGAGCCACAGCCTAAAAATTTGACAAATTACCGGGAAAGTATCAAGAACTAAACAGAAATACGTAAAATATAGGTGGGTGTGGAAATCAAATGAAATGACGCTGAAACTAGGCCTTTCTCCAAATTGCGAAAAGAATACGATTTATTGCATTAAAAAATCATATCTCCGGACCTGAAGGTCTATAGGTCTTTAAATCTGGAAATGTTATATTTAAATAGGTTTTTGATTCAATGTTACAATTGGATCGGTAATCTGGTTGCGGATTTTTTTAAGTACTGGAATTTCCTACTTATCACGACTTAGTTAAGTAACTTTTGTTTTGTACGTACTAGTACTATTGGTTTATATGAAAAATTAAAGAAAGAAATTTTTCTAACCGTTTGGTTTTTTAGTTAAAAACCTTCAAAATTTGGGTATTTGCGCCATTTCCGACGTATTTTGAAATCTTATACTACATTATGTTACGTATGAAACAATTTTTCCTTTCAAAGAAAAACGGAATGATATGATATGGGCATTCATGTTTTCAATCCTAATTTAATAAAAATATGTATTTCGACATTTGATGAAGACAATTTGTTAATATCACGCCTTTTCAGCAGTTCTTCAATTGTCTTCCACAGTTTGAATAACAACTGATTTGTTATAATACAGGCATACATCGTGGAGCTTTTCTCGCCGTCAGTGTTCTACTAAAAACTAAACAACATAATTGCCCGGGCCAATGTTTCCTCCTCTGATGACGTATGGAAGATCCAGAAGACCCTCCGAAACCATTACTACTCTCCTCATTCCTGGCACGCCCACTCGAACCTACGACCCGGCCAGAAACGTTGAGGTTATCGGTGATATTCTAAAAACCCGCTTCTCGCGACCTGTCATTGCATCCCACCCCTCTCCCTTGACCACTCTTCTGCCCCAGTTGTCTCCTATCACCCCAGACGATGTGTGAACACTGGGTGTCTGGGAGGTGAAGGACGCACTGAAGAGAGTCAACGTCAAGAAGGTGGGTGGTCCGTAAAGCTCCGTGGTGTCTATCTTCGTCATCTTCCTCACAACTCTATCCTTCTTCTCACTAATATTTTCAATTCTTGTCTCTCTCTCGGGTACTTTCCTCTTTCATGGAAACAAGCCACTATAATTCTTATCTTCAAGCCACGGAAAAATCTTAGGGACCCTAACAACTATCGTCCCATCAGCCTTCTTCTTGGCAAACTCTTCGAGGGCCTTGTTCTCGCCAAGCTTACTCCTCTCCTTAAATCTTTTCATGCTATTCGTCCCACCCAGTTCGGATTCCGGCGCAACAAGTCTGCAGATTTGTAGGCTTTACGACTGGCACACTAATTAGCCTCCATCCTCTCTCGAAGAATTGCCATTCCTGCAATCTTCTTTGACACTATCGATCATGACATACTCCTTCACAAAACCAATTCCCTAGTTCCTCCTGTTTTTCACCACCTCCTGCGCAGTTACCTTTTCGGGCGAAACTTTCAGGTTCGTTACCAACGTTCCCTCTCCACCATCCCATTTGCGCAGGGGTTCCCAGGGTAGTGTCTGGGCACCCACTCTTTTCTTTCTGTTTCTTCACGACTTTCCTGACCCTCGGCATGTTTCCGAATTATTGTACGCGGATCACATCGCGTATGCGGCGCGTGCGATCAAACTTGCTATGGCTATCTCTAATCTTAAATCTGATACTTCTCGCCTGGAAACTTGGAGTACTTCTAATGGGTTCATCTTGAACCGCTTCAAATGTCAGGCAATCATCTTCACTTTCCGCCACCTCTCTAGCAAACCCTTTCAACACCTGCCGTCGCTCACGGTCAAAGACACCACTGTGGCCTGGTCCACAAGTGTCAAGTACCTTGGGATCACGATGGACTGGAAACTTCGCTGGCAAGACCATGCAAAATCTGTCTCTTCCCAAATGAACAGAGCGCTTTCCAACCTTTCTCCACTCTTCAGAAATTGCAGGATCCCGGCTCAAAGTGAAACTCAATGTCTATAAAGCGTGCATTCGCAGTCTTGCGCTATACGCCTGCGAAATTTGGGCCACTACTTCTACGCCAAACCATCAACGCCTTCACGTCATCGAGAACCGGTTCCTGCGGATGGCTGTAAGACCATCGCGGCGCAATCGCAACGCATATCTAAGATCTATTTCGAAACTTGAATCTATCACCAAAATTATCTTTCTTCAAGTCCAGAAACATCTCCAAAAGGCATTCCACGACCCCTCCCCTGGCAATTCCTTTAAAAATACTCCCGCAACCTCGCACGCAGAGTTAATCCTGCCGCAGTTAGTAAATATTCTTCAGATATTTTTAAACTCTCCACTCATACTTTTATCCATAACATTCTTCTCACAAAATTATTAAACTTAATACTTCTTCTACTTCTTCTTAGTCCTATTTCTCACCATCCCTTCATTTTAATTCAAATTACTCTGTTTAAACAAACTAATGCCTAAGTCGCCGGTTTCCGGCGGACATAATTTTCTAAATTTTCTGTTGCAGGAAGCATTGGACAACAATTTCACCATGCGACCATCCACGATGAGCACCATCCTGGTGTAGGCGTGTACAGCTTCCTGCAACAACAACAATAACTTGTGCTCGTATCCTCTGCACTAGCGTTATCTAGTGACCGGCGCTGGTACAATTTCCCGTGTTGGTATATAGTCTGTGGCTGGAAGCGCCCAAGAATCTGTGGTGGTGCCATTTAACATCACTGAAGTTCAATTTGTTTTGCGGAGTGATGAATGTTTATAATTGAAATTGAGAAATTAAAAGACGATTTTAAATGAAGATTTAGATCAGTTGCTGGCAAGACCTATAAACCCCGAATTGTTTTTATTAGATTATGTTTATGGTTTGCCACTTATCTCGTACAATTTCCCTCTTAAAAGGTAAGTGTGAATGATCAAGTTTATTATCTTAAAATGAACAGATACAAAATGTGTTTTCTTTAAAATACACTAATGTAAATTGTTCATTATGTTAAAATAGCCTCATGTAAGCATATATTTTAATGTAATCAGTTGTGTGTCGATTAATAAATAAGTCAACTATTTATTTGCTGCTCTTCTGTGATTCCTCTCCCCTTAAAATATTCTGTTACAGGTATGCTAACTAAAGAGAATATCAGACATGTGTTCCCAACAGCAATTTTATTTATTTTAGTAAAGGACACCATTCTTTCAATTTCCTACTGATCCTGTTGTTTACCAGAAGGGGGTGAAAAAAATTCCTAGGAATTATTGGAAGCCATCAAAATTGTGTTGTTCTTATTGAAACATTTCCATGAAAATAAGTCTTGAAGGTGAAGAAATAAACATTCTGCACGAGAGACTAGATAAGGACCCCTAAGTAAAGAAGTGCCAAGAAGTGTTCCCTATATATTCCCTAATTTAATAGCATATTTAAGTGCTGCAGAAACAAATTGCAAACATAAGGATCCACATGATGGAAGAAAACAATTTTAAGATCAATAAGAGGAAATTAAATAGTGGTTGAAGTGCCACATTTTAAATATTTCGTACTTTCTATTGTAGTAAAGCTGAAAAAAACAAACACGAAATTGGAATTTCCATTGTGATGTTGATAAAAGTTGTTATGTAATGTGTGTAATTTTGATAGTGTTCCTCAGATAGAAAGAAGTGTAAAAATTTATAATGAAATTTGTATGAAGTAAAGTGGCGAGACATTTGTTGATGTTCCTATTCATGGTCCTAGGCCTGACGTATAGACACTGCATGGTGGTTCTGTCTAACATTCCCGCCTTGTAAAACTAGACATGTCATTGGGCTGAATTCAGTTGTGGTCAGGCTGATGGTAGCTTAAGATTTAATTTGTATTCAGGTCAATTCTGTGATATCGCTAACAAGTCATTTAAGTATTAGAGCATTGAGCTGAAGTAATTATGAGTATAATAATTATTTTGTAGGAAGTATAATGTCAGCATTTCTTTATTATTACACTTCTGGAAAATTCACCAAGATTTGAAAATATTTATGAGAGTTTTTTGTGTGTAATATTGTATTAAATTTCCAATTTTAATGAAGAAAATCATTGAAATTGATATTTATATTGAACTTTGTATTCTGGTGATGTATCACTTTTGAATAATTTAAAGGAAGCATGTATTATTACATTATTGCTACGTTCTCAAACTATATGAAAATTAACTTCCAATGATCACAACGAATTGAATTGAAAACAGAAACAATCATATCTTTATTTATCGTAAAACCGAGAAGGTATCAAACTCGTCTGAAATAACTCAGATCAATAAGGGAAAGATGGATCACGCTGATGCGCGCCACGCCAATTCTCAGAGTCAGCTAAGAGTAGCCGACCGCTAGATAACGCTAGTGCAGAGGATCCGAGAACGGTTGCCTTTTTTGCAGAGTGCGTCTAAAGAGTGTGTGACCGATCTACCCCCACCACCGAGATCCGCCATGTTTCAGTCAATGTTTCATGGCGCGTAATTCTAGTTCACTTATGTAGTAGAAAATGTTTGTTTCACGTGATGCACCACATGGTAGCGCGCCAGTCAAATGCTTGCCTGGTCCACCCGAGGCAACATGACGGGGACAGCGGCCGCGGTCGCTACTGCTTCTAAAACTAAAACTTGTAAAATCTAAACTATTCGTGCAAATTTTACGATTTAAAGACAGTTTCATCTTTTTTCAATGCACAAAACACATAATGCATTTAATGGGATTAGGATTCATTATTATCTACTTGAGTTACTTTCTTAAGTTGAAGTATTTTAACACGTGTATTTTTAAAACGTTTCTCAATAATTTTGGTCAACGCTTAGAGATAGACATATGCCATCGCAGACTTTTTTGTAGAACTCTTTGAGGCGAACATCTTGCCATTCATTGTTACCATCAATCTCTAACCGTTTAGGCAGCGTATACAATAATCTCTCTCCAAAGATTGATTTACCCCCGACTTGATTGTCCATTATTGTTATGGCGATTTACTTGTGGCAAAATATATACAAATTGAGGTAACAAAATTTATACGCAAACCTTTCCAGATATATTTATGAATAACAAAAAGAATCACGAAAATCGGATACGTGGTTCTCGAGTTTTAGGAGATTTGCTGTCCGACAGACATTAAATTGACATGAATTCAATTGCAATGTATCATGGAATTTTAAATTCTCTCCGCATCGAAGGAAAAATGACGCAGACAATCAAAAACGTAACTCGCATCGGTCACACTCTCTCTAGACGCACTCTGGCTTTGTGCAAAGACGGGTTCGTGTGCAGTGGTGGTGTAGTGAAACAAGTGATTGAGTGGAGTGATGACAGTCCTAAAGACAGCTGAGCTACGTATTTGTGTAAAGCATCAAAGCCGTGTGTGTGTGTATGTATGTATATATNATATATAACATGCCAAATACTAATTAATTTAGAAAAAAGCAAAAGAGCATTCATCATTGATTCTTATATCGTGTAAGGAGAAAATCAACGAACAAGCTGCATTTAAAGTGACAAAAAATACAATGTACAATAAGATTGAAAATGTAATAATCATGAAAGTTCAGTGACATCCGATAATTAATTACTAAGTATTCATTAGTAACTGTTGCTGAATTTCGTATAAATTTTCCACATTAATCATTCGAACATACAATCTTGGTTTGTCTGTTGAAATTTCCAGAAAAATGAACTTGTCCTGATATAGCTATTGCGTCGAACCATCTGCAAAGGAGATCTTAATGTGTTTTTTAAGGACAACCCGTGCATAAAAACAATTATTCAAATGATGACCGTTATTTTATTGTTTTTCCCATAGTAGATTGTAATTAAAATTGAAGATTGAATTTAAATTTCATTATATGAAAATTATCATATTGTATTTAAAATCGATATGTTTATGTATTTTTTATTTCAACATAATATTTTCATATTTAATTATTTTTCGTTATTTATGAGGGAAAATCCATTTTTCTTCCTAGGAAGAAAAACGGGATTTTACACTCGAAATGTTTTGAACCAGTCCAGAAAATGTAGAAACTAGTGCAGAAAATGCCGTAAAACAGTGCAGGAAAAGTCGTAGATCGGTACAGGGAATAACGTGGGCAAGTACAGAAAATGTCGTAGACCAATACAGAAAATGTGGTAAACTAGTACAGGGAATGTCGTAGGTCAATACTGAAAATTTTGTCAACCAGCAATGGTTAAGTGCTGGTACCGGAACTTGACCGGCTTTATCACTCCAGTACTGGCTCAGAATTAGTACTGTACTACCTTACCAAAGTGCCATTACTGGGTACCAGTACTAGTAGGTCTGGCAATATTACTAGGCCAAATCTGACCCATTTGTTTCTTTCCGACTGGGAATATATTGTCACCGAGTTCCGAGCTTTCTTTATTGTGGACCTCTAGACGCTCGCCTACTTATTCTCGGAATGACAAGTTCATTCTCGCAGTCGTATCGAATTTCAAAACAAAAATGCTGTGGAGGATGAGTAGTATCAATGGAGGTTGTTACACAGACTTTCGTCAATATAACCACGAGAAGTTATGTTAGTAGTTCCACGGATTTTCCTTCAAATTAAGCATGAGATTAGTGACCCAGGGTTCAAGTAAATTATCAAGTTACATAATAAGATGACACAGGACAAGTGGTTTTAGGTTTTCTAAAAACCCTTTAAATAGAGTGGATCAAAGGAAATAGGGACGAAAGCCGGACAAGTCAAATTATTTTCAAGGAAAATTTATTTTTTGTGTTAATTTTTCCCTTTTCTCTCAGTTTATTGATTTTTTTAGTTGTTCTCTTATAAATTGTTATGAATATTTTCAGGCAAAAAGGGAGATGTATTCCTTTTAAACCGTGCTCTACAACAGTAGGTCGGAATAGTCACAAGTACAAAAAGAGCACAAAGTCCATGTATGGATTAACGTATGAAAAAATTCAGAAATTAAACAAGAAATGAAAGACGTAGTTTATTGATCGGACAAAAAAATAATTCTAATTCAGGACAGAACAAGCTAGAGTGGTGATTACCTTCACAAAAATTACAGTATTATATTCATGTCAAGACTAGTCTCGAATTCTGATGGGCGCAGCACTAAACGTTATGTAAAATAAGTATATTTCGGGGTCAAATTCCGGGAAGAAACACAGTGCGCAGTAGAAATGAAATGAAGGTAGCGAGATAGACCACATAAACATCAGGTGCAAATTATCCTAAAACATCCTTGTTTTCTATAAAAACCCATCTTTAGAAATCCTCAGAGTTCGAATTCCGTTATATACTATGTTTGTGTTCAGATAACCATCGGTGTGTCGTGTCTCTGGGTTCACAGCTAGGTCTATCTTACACACACAGACGACACACTTTTAAGGGTTAAAAACATTTAGAAGCAAAAATGAATCTACCATTATCTTGGAAAAGGGGAAGTTAAAAAGAATAGATTGGGGACACTCGATTAATGTAGTAGACGCCGGGGGGTCAGGAGAATCAAATTCACATGAAGAAAAAACAATACCAAAAATGCATCTATATCTGTTACGGGCTTTGGGAGCAATGTAATGCTAATTCCAAATTTCTCAGTAGACAACGAATTATCCGTTGAAACATTTTTGGACAGAGTACGCATTATTAGTCACATCAATGCGTGGAGTGAGCAGCAGACCTTGGCATCCGCTATATTAAGATTAGGAGAGTCGGACGCAAGTTTTTTAGAATGTCACCACATCTATGGGTTTATATAAAAAAATTAGTTCTGGGTTAAAAAATAGATTTTTGACAAAAACATCTAGAATTTCTCTGGAAAAGTTATTCTCAAGTTGTATGCAGAGACCGAATGAAGCCGATACGGAGTTTTCAACTAGATTAAAGAGGGGTATGTAGAAAATTATTACTAACATACGGCACTCTGTGTAAAGAAGCAACAGAGGAAATTTTTGAAGTGAGATTTTTAAGAAGCACAATTTTTGGCAGGGTTAAAACCAGAATCAGGTCGGTTTGTAGCAGTCAGGGATCTAAGTAGTATGATTCAGGCGGAATCATTCTCGCTGGCTGAAGAGCAAATTTTTAAAAGTTATTCAACATACGAAATAGAGACAAACTGCGTATCTTTGATGCACTCAGCAAAAACAGCCGAGGGGTCACCACCGCCGCTGCCTGTAAATATGCCACCACCGTTGCCACGCAACCTCAGCAGGATGCCATCGGGCGACGACAACGAAAACATGGACGAGAGGCACGCGCGGTTACATAAGAAACTGCCTCATTGTTACAGACGTGGGCTAGAAGGTCATTTCGCGAATAGCTGTCGTAAATCCCCACAATGTTGGTTTATTTGTGGAAAGCAACATTGGGTACGTGATTGTCCCTTTAAAATGTGCATTCTTTGCAGGGGGACGGCACTTGCCCGTACATTGTCAAAAAAACGGGGAGAGCCAGTTGTTCAGCGAAGCGAGAAATGATCTTAGCAGTACAACCGGAGTTAGGTTTAAAATTGGAAATTAAAATATGGGGATAAAAGTATCTGTTTTTAGTAGACACGGGCGCAGCGGTAACTATTATGAACTAACTGAGATTTCCTCTGGGAAAACATCCGCTAAAGGAGTATAAGGAGAGAATCACAAGTGCGTCAGGTCATGCTTTGAAAATTTACGGGCAAAGTGTGAGATTGACGGAAACATATATGAACATGATATACTAGTTATAGAGATGGGTTCCACACAGTGTGATGGAATAATACGGCTTGATTTATTCGCCAAATTTAACAGTTTTATTTGTTCTGGTAGCAAAAGAATTATTTTATCAGAAGGTCACACGGTACGCTTGTATTCGTCTAAACCTAGGAGTGCTTTAAATGTATTACAGATTAATGAAGAAATAAGGAACAACGAGGCTACAACAGTTGATTTGTTAGGAGAATTCGATAAAGAACTTGTTGGAAAATTGCAACCACCACTGGGAGGTGTTGGACGCTAGGAGTGAAAAAGAAATTGAGAAATTAATGAAACCATTAAGGCCGCAAAGTATAATATATTCATTGTGTAATAATTTATATTCATGTTCTCTTTAAGTATCGATATTTTAGTTTCTTCATGTGTAAATGAAAGTATTCAATGATATATTTTACGAGGAATTTAGAAAAGTTCTTCAAAATTTCAATAAACATGTGCAAAAAATTTGTATATTGAATTTAAAAGCAAATAATTTATATTTAAAGAAAACAATGATACTAAAAGAAATTCACGAGTTCGTAATTATACCCCAAGTATTAAAACTTTATTTTAATAAAAATATTGAGTAGGAAACGGGTCTAATATATATCCAAACCATATTTTCAATAAATATTTATTGATATAGCATCTAGATTTACAACATTATACATTTGGAGAACAATGTTTACTAAAGAAAAAGGTATATGCTCTGTTAATTTAAACTAACAGTTTTCGTAGCAATAAAATAGCAATCGCATCGTCCAATTTTACTAAGCTCCATAAACTCAAATTCCCCCTCTACAGAGTAACACGAGGCCGTCTGATCAGATAAGGTATTTCAAACCTTTCTTCTTATAGTCGTAGATGAAAGAAATAATTTCAACCAGGAATACCTAGAAAGAGAGAATTTGCGCAGGTGATTAACACTTCCGCTTTACTTGAACGCAAAGGCTACTTCATTTGAAGGTCAAAGTATACTTTTAAAAAATATACAAAAACTGTTCCAACTATTTTATTTTTCTTCAATATACTGTATTCATAGTGTAATTAGTATATGTTTAATCCGCATTATCGGTAAAGTTTGGTATAGATGCGGTGAAATAATTTCCACAAAATAAAAGAATCACAAATTATGTGAAATTATGTTAGACAATGCACGTGAAGAGTGAGGGAAGGAAGGAAGGAAAGGAAAGGAAAGGAAAAGGAAAGGAAAAGGAAAGGAAAAGGAAAGGAAAAGGAAAGGAAAAGGAAAGGAAAAGGAAAGGAAAAGGAAAGGAAAAGGAAAGGAAAAGGAAAGGAAAAGGAAAGGAAAAGGAAAGGAAAAGGAAAGGAAAAGGAAAGGAAAAGGAAAGGAAAAGGAAAGGAAAAGGAAAGGAAAAGGAAAGGAAAAGGAAAGGAAAAGGAAAGGAAAAGGAAAGGAAAAGGAAAGGAAAAGGAAAGGAAAAGGAAAGGAAAAGGAAAGGAAAAGGAAAGGAAAAGGAAAGGAAAAGGAAAGGAAAAGGAAAGGAAAAGGAAAGGAAAAGGAAAGGAAAAGGAAAGGAAAAGGAAAGGAAAAGGAAAGGAAAAGGAAAGGAAAAGGAAAGGAAAAGGAAAGGAAAAGGAAAGGAAAAGGAAAGGAAAAGGAAAGGAAAAGGAAAGGAAAAGGAAAGGAAAAGGAAAGGAAAAGGAAAGGAAAAGGAAAGGAAAAGGAAAGGAAAAGGAAAGGAAAAGGAAAGGAAAAGGAAAGGAAAAGGAAAGGAAAAGGAAAGGAAAAGGAAAGGAAAAGGAAAGGAAAAGGAAAGGAAAAGGAAAGGAAAAGGAAAGGAAAAGGAAAGGAAAAGGAAAGGAAAAGGAAAGGAAAAGGAAAGGAAAAGGAAAGGAAAAGGAAAGGAAAAGGAAAGGAAAAGGAAAGGAAAAGGAAAGGAAAAGGAAAGGAAAAGGAAAGGAAAAGGAAAGGAAAAGGAAAGGAAAAGGAAAGGAAAAGGAAAGGAAAAGGAAAGGAAAAGGAAAGGAAAAGGAAAGGAAAAGGAAAGGAAAAGGAAAGGAAAAGGAAAGGAAAAGGAAAGGAAAAGGAAAGGAAAAGGAAAGGAAAAGGAAAGGAAAAGGAAAGGAAAAGGAAAGGAAAAGGAAAGGAAAAGGAAAGGAAAAGGAAAGGAAAAGGAAAGGAAAAGGAAAGGAAAAGGAAAGGAAAAGGAAAGGAAAAGGAAAGGAAAAGGAAAGGAAAAGGAAAGGAAAAGGAAAGGAAAAGGAAAGGAAAAGGAAAGGAAAAGGAAAGGAAAAGGAAAGGAAAAGGAAAGGAAAAGGAAAGGAAAAGGAAAGGAAAAGGAAAGGAAAAGGAAAGGAAAAGGAAAGGAAAAGGAAAGGAAAAGGAAAGGAAAAGGAAAGGAAAAGGAAAGGAAAAGGAAAGGAAAAGGAAAGGAAAAGGAAAGGAAAAGGAAAGGAAAAGGAAAGGAAAAGGAAAGGAAAAGGAAAGGAAAAGGAAAGGAAAAGGAAAGGAAAAGGAAAGGAAAAGGAAAGGAAAAGGAAAGGAAAAGGAAAGGAAAAGGAAAGGAAAAGGAAAGGAAAAGGAAAGGAAAAGGAAAGGAAAAGGAAAGGAAAAGGAAAGGAAAAGGAAAGGAAAAGGAAAGGAAAAGGAAAGGAAAAGGAAAGGAAAAGGAAAGGAAAAGGAAAGGAAAAGGAAAGGAAAAGGAAAGGAAAAGGAAAGGAAAAGGAAAGGAAAAGGAAAGGAAAAGGAAAGGAAAAGGAAAGGAAAAGGAAAGGAAAAGGAAAGGAAAAGGAAAGGAAAAGGAAAGGAAAAGGAAAGGAAAAGGAAAGGAAAAGGAAAGGAAAAGGAAAGGAAAAGGAAAGGAAAAGGAAAGGAAAAGGAAAGGAAAAGGAAAGGAAAAGGAAAGGAAAAGGAAAGGAAAAGGAAAGGAAAAGGAAAGGAAAAGGAAAGGAAAAGGAAAGGAAAAGGAAAGGAAAAGGAAAGGAAAAGGAAAGGAAAAGGAAAGGAAAAGGAAAGGAAAAGGAAAGGAAAAGGAAAGGAAAAGGAAAGGAAAAGGAAAGGAAAAGGAAAGGAAAAGGAAAGGAAAAGGAAAGGAAAAGGAAAGGAAAAGGAAAGGAAAAGGAAAGGAAAAGGAAAGGAAAAGGAAAGGAAAAGGAAAGGAAAAGGAAAGGAAAAGGAAAGGAAAAGGAAAGGAAAAGGAAAGGAAAAGGAAAGGAAAAGGAAAGGAAAAGGAAAGGAAAAGGAAAGGAAAAGGAAAGGAAAAGGAAAGGAAAAGGAAAGGAAAAGGAAAGGAAAAGGAAAGGAAAAGGAAAGGAAAAGGAAAGGAAAAGGAAAGGAAAAGGAAAGGAAAAGGAAAGGAAAAGGAAAGGAAAAGGAAAGGAAAAGGAAAGGAAAAGGAAAGGAAAAGGAAAGGAAAAGGAAAGGAAAAGGAAAGGAAAAGGAAAGGAAAAGGAAA
Organism: Laupala kohalensis; assembly: GCA_002313205.1. Taxonomy (NCBI): domain Eukaryota; kingdom Metazoa; phylum Arthropoda; class Insecta; order Orthoptera; family Trigonidiidae; genus Laupala; species Laupala kohalensis. The sequence continues at coordinate 1,999,947 of NNCF01126352.1, read as the reverse complement.
GGAAAAGGAAAGGAAAAGGAAAGGAAAAGGAAAGGAAAAGGAAAGGAAAAGGAAAGGAAAAGGAAAGGAAAAGGAAAGGAAAAGGAAAGGAAAAGGAAAGGAAAAGGAAAGGAAAAGGAAAGGAAAAGGAAAGGAAAAGGAAAGGAAAAGGAAAGGAAAAGGAAAGGAAAAGGAAAGGAAAAGGAAAGGAAAAGGAAAGGAAAAGGAAAGGAAAAGGAAAGGAAAAGGAAAGGAAAAGGAAAGGAAAAGGAAAGGAAAAGGAAAGGAAAAGGAAAGGAAAAGGAAAGGAAAAGGAAAGGAAAAGGAAAGGAAAAGGAAAGGAAAANTGTTATTAGTTCATATTTGAGACAAACGTTTTCTATATTTATTTAATTCCTTTTCACATATATGAAAAACTTAAGAGAATCGCTAATTATGTGAAATTACTTTCGACAATACACTTCATTTGTAGGCAGTGAGATTTGATTTCTTTACTTCACTGTATAAATACAAGAAATTATATGAATATTTATAAGTAATTTGTGATTCGAATTATACCAATTTCATACGATATCTTGGAATTATATTCAAATTCTGTTAAAAACTATATTTTATCACAGTTTTACCCAAACGTTTTTTACAGAAATTCTAATATCGTTTACATTGCCTATGAAGACCTTGCGAGACAACGAATCTCGAGATGTCGTTTAAATATAGAGAATGGTAAAGTTTATTGAAGTCAAGAATGTACAGAATATTTTTGTTATAGAAGTCCAAAGTGTGTATAATAAAAAATACAAAATATTTCTTTAATAGCTGTGTACTTAAACATTTTATCTCGTTACGATTTACCCGCCGCATGATGTCTTCCAAATATGGGCGCCGTTTCAAATAGACCTACGATTGGTCGAACGAAACTTCCCCTGTCGAAGGGGAAGCAAGAGGAGAGAGGCGTTGCAAACCAAACAGATCCAAAACTGGTCAGAGCGTGGGACTTAGAAAATAAATGGGCCCTTTTATGTTATCAGTAGTGTACTACTTATTCTTTTGGGTGCAGGAAGTAAACAAGTTCTACTGTTCTTTGATTACAGCCTAGGTTGTACGCATGGAAATTAATTGAATTTATATCCGTGCGAAAAGGAGCACAAAGAACATGCGTATAAAAAGCCACTTTAGGTGCATATATACATCTCGCCATTGTAGGTACCCGCTTAAAAGAATACAGTTGATTACAGATAGATTTTCCGGTCTATATTGTAATAAATAATTCATTCTTTAAATTAATTTCTCGTAATTTAATTTCGTAATTTAAGCATTTTTAATTATTCCATTAAATATATTACAATTGACGCTTCTATTAAGTATATTACTATTGGCGGCCGAACGTGCGGTCTGAGTAATCTAACACATGATAAAATCATGTCTAGACACGGGCAAAAGTTAAACACACAACACAATTCATGAAAAATTGTTATAGTTTGTGTTTTGGAATATTTTGTGTCAGTGTTAAGTATTAAACTGTAAAAATGGCGAACCAGCGCGAAACGTCATAGGAGGCAGAAATAGATAAGACTGAGAAGGCGGAGGAGAGTAGATTCGTAGATGATAATCTTGTGAACGTGTCGTATGATTTTTCAAAGAACGAGAAGGCGGAGGAGAGTGGATTCGTAGATGATAATCTTGTGAACGTGTCGTATGATATTTCAAAGAACGAGAAAGAGGGCGAGGAGGCTTCGAATTCGAATGTTAAGGAAACGGGTAAACAAAAATATACGTGGGATTTGGCCGTAATGATGCAGGAAATGTTTCCTAACTCACAATTGATCTCAAAAGTTTAAATTCGAACATGAAAGCATGAGAAATTAATATCAATGCTAAATTAGAACAGCAGTCAGACGCGAAACTCACGATGGAACTAATATCAGAGCTGTCTGAAGCTATTAACGTCACAAAATGTGATATTTCTAAATTCGAGGAATACATTCAGGAACAATTAAGTGTTCAGAACATACAAATCGAAATAGTCAGTGGAAAAACGTGTTTATTCGAGAAACAAGTAATTGAAATAAAGAACGAGATGCAGGATTTTGGAAATGAACAAGAGAAAAAAGTTAGGGATTAAAGAGAAAAAGTTGATAATATTCATGTTCAAGTCAAACAACTAGGAAAAGGAAATATCGAAAGAATTACGTCTATTAAAGACAAAACTTTAATGGGAGAAACTGAAAAACTACCTCGATTCCAAGCCAATAATTCTTTAAATAATGGATCAGTAATTGTCCAATCAGTTTTGACCCCACCTGATGCCGAAGTAAAGTTCGATGGGACGGATAGAGTACATCCCCGGAGAAATCTGGGGATTTTGAAGTCATATTTTGAACTCCATCCAATGTCGGAGATGAGTAAGTTAAATATCGTACGGCAATCGTTACGAGGAAGGGCAGCAAATTGGTTCGAGACGTGTAGATGGGATAGATACGTTCGAACAATTTGAAGAAAAACTAATCGAAAGATACCGGTCAACTCAACAAAAAGTCGAAATCGAAATTCGTTTAATGAATAAACGATTCAAACCACGATCAAATATGTCATTGCAGACTTATGCAGAGGAAACAATAGCCAAATGGTGCCGATGTGATTCTCGCAGAACAGAGCAGGAATTAACTGAGATCACTCGCTCGCAATTACCATCATGTATAGGCGATTTGTTGGCGGCAGCAAATTTAGAATCTTTAGATTCGATGATAAAGATGTCGGGAATTTTGGACGTGACGGTAGAAAGGAAAACTCGTCAGAACAAGATGACCGCGAGTCAATATGGTGGAAGTTGTGTCGGGAAGGTGGAACCAGCCATTCCGAAAAAGGGCCAAAAGGGAAAGAGTGGCGGGGTGTGAAAGGCTCGTCGCCTGACTCTTCCGGGAACCGAGAGGGCCAAGGTCAACGTACTCATGTTTTTGAACGAGGGAGCCCGGAAAGTAGGACAGGGGGTAACCCGCGTGTAGAAGGAAGAAATATGGGCCAACAACCGCGTCGGGGAAACGAATGAGAGATGCCTTTGTGGACAAGCTGGCGCGCGTTTATAAAACGTCCATTGTTTCGACTGTTATTATAGAGAATGAGTTACTTGAGGAGAACGACGAGAGAAGAGAAGCGAAAAATATGAGGACTTGTCCAGTGGTTTAGGGAGTTTGTATGGGTAAAGAATATGATGTACTGATAGACACGGGCGCAGTAATTAGTGCGATTAATTCGGAGTCGTTCCAGAAAATGTTCGAAGTAAATCCAAATATTCCAGTATTACCCATTTATAGAGTTAATATAGTCACGGCGACTAGATGCAAATCAGCCGATGTAAATCGAAATGTTTTATTAGATATTAGGATATTAGTAAGACTTATGAGATACTTTGTCTAGTAGTCAAAAACTTATTATACCCAATTATTTGTGGTTGTAATTTCATTTTTGAAAATAATGTTTCTATTAATTTAAGGGAAAATAATGTACGTTTTCAGGGGAATATCATAAAGTTGGATGGATTGAGGGAAGAAGCTGACGAGTTAATTGATAGCCAATTAATGAATAGTATTTGCGTAGAAATGATCCCATTAAAGAAAGTCGAAGAATGTGCTGAGTTATCAGAAAGGCAGAAAGTAGTGTTGTAGGAGTTGTTAGAAACAAACTGGAAAGTGTTTGAATACAATTCCGAACATATAAAAATTTTGAATTTGAAATTAACGTGACGGATGAAACACCATTTAAAAGAAAGACGTATCCTGTTCCGTTAGCGCACCGTCGCCAGGTTCAGGAAAATTGAAATCGCCCAGTAGAAGAAGGTATTATTAAGAAACAGAGTTCTCCATTTTTGATCCGTATTGTAGTAGTTTTAAAGAAAAATAAAGAAATTAGAAATTTGTCTTGATGCCAGATAAATTAATGCGAGATCAATTCCAGATCAGGAAGCTCCAATAAAAATAGATCAAGCTCTTACTCGGTTCGAAGGAACAAAAATTTTCTCAATTGTTGATTTACATTCTTTGTATCACCAAATTAAAATTAAGGAGAAACATCAGAAGTACAGGACGTTTTCGTTTGAAGGCATAACAAATGACTTTCAAAGATGTCCATTTGGATTGAAATCAAGTGGTGCGGGGTAATTTAAATTTCTCGATCGAATTTTGGGTGATAAATTTGAAGGAAGTATAACCAAATATGTAGATGATATACTAACACACTGAAGATTTCGAAACTCTCATGAATGTTTTGGATGAATTATTTAAAATTTTATGGAAAATAATGTAGTTCTCAATTCAGAAAAATCCAAATTTTGTACAAAAGATGTACAATTTCTGGGATACACTTTAAACACTTTAGGAATTGAGATGTCACAAAAGACAGTAAAAGAAATTGATAAAATACCAGCGTCACGGAATATTAAACAACTTAGGACTTTTATCGGTGTGGTTTCCTATTAAAGCCTTTTTATTAAGGATTTGCAATGGCAAGGAGACCTATGTCAAATTTATTAAAAAAGAATAAAAAATGGAAATGGGGCGAAAAAGAAGAAAAGCCATTTATTGATATAAAAGGAGCTTTTGTCCATTCGATTATCATATCCTGAATTAGAAAAATTGTTTATTCTCCAAACTGACGCTAGTGACTATGGTGTAGGGGCTACTTTACTCCAGATCGATGAAATATCGGGAATGGAGAAAATTATTGCTGTAGCTAGTCGTGTTTTCAATCGGAGTGTATGTAGAATGAGTGTTACACTTAAGGATACAACGGGAATTGTTTATGACCTTCAGAAATATCGTGATTATCTTATGGGAAGGTATTTCAAGATTCGAAACGATCATAAAGCACTAGTATTTCTCAAACATGTTCATATTAATAATGACAAATTATTAAGATACGTGTTGTGGATTCAACAAATTAATTTTGACATCGAGCATGTACCAGAAAAGTTAAATATTGTTCCGGACTATTGAGTCGAAACCTAAGCGTTAGTGAAAGGTCAGAAATTCTGTATGAATTCAAAATGTCTGGTATGGCGGCGAGGGTGAATGAACGGGAAGAAAGCAGAGGGGTGGCAATGGCGGAGGCGGGCGCTGCCCGTTCCCTAAGTTGTTACGTACGAACGGCCGTCGGGTACCACGAAAGGTCGACCGGCGACACGCCCTTAAGGTTTCTTCAGTTACCCGCTCTTAATGTTCATGTTGAAGAAATTCCTATGCTCAATGAAAAAATACAACCTTTACAGAGACAGAACGACGAGTTAAATAATATGATTGAATTTAAGGCAGGAAGGATACTTGAAGGTGACGAAAGATATACTCGCTGAGTGAAAGTACCAGAGAAGTGTGCGTTTGAAAATGACATAATATACGCGCGAACGAAGCGTAATCCTACGGAATACAAGTTGTGGATTCCAGATGATCTTCGTAAACCATTAATTCGGCATTTGCACGAACGATATGGGCATTTTGGGTCAGCTAAATTTTTGAGAATCGTACGAGACGTGGGTCATTGGAAAAACATCAATAAGGAAGTAAGACAAACAATTGCATGTTGCAATTTATGTCAACGCTCGAAGTACCCAAATAGATCATTCCAGGGAGACATGCAAAACATTACACCAAGAAATAAGAATGTAATAATAAGTGTAGATTTATGTGGACCATTGTCAAGGACAAGGAGTGGAAACATATTTAATTTTGTCATTGTTAATATTTTTCCAAAATATGTAAAGATTTATCCTATAATTAAACCTACGACGGCGGCATGTTTGCGATCTATGAGAGACTACGTCCAAATTTGTGGAGTGTCATAATATGTGCTGAGTGACAATGGAAGTCAATTTAGAAGCGAAGGATTGATGGAAGAAACAGAAGAGATGGAAATGCGAACTTTATTCTCTAGTATACGATAGCCTCAATCCAACCCAACAGAAAGGATAATGAGAGAATTGTCGCAATTGATAAGGGCTTATTGCCATGAAAATCACATCACGTGAATTTATTTAATACCCTACATCAAGAATGGCTTATTAAAATACCACAGGAGAGTACAGGAAAATCAGCGTACGAAATACAATGGGGTCAAAAACATCAAAGGGATTTCCCCGAGCTTACGTCAACTCTTAATCAAGGTCGTGAGGAGGAAGCGGAGCCAGAGCGGATACATGTAGTTAGGCGGAATTTACAAATGGCGGGTAGAAGGCGTTGCCAATATGATAAATCAAAGACATATCAATTCCATCAGGGGCAATGTGTATTACTAAGAGTGCCCAAACCATCCAATTTAGCTGGAAAATTATATCATAATTTTTTCTTTTATATGAGGGCCCATTTATAATTTCTAGAATTCCAAAGTCAAACGTCGCAGATATAAGGGATCAAGATGGGAATAAGCGCGGACAATTTAATTTTCGGAGTTTAACACCTTTTCATAAGGCAAATGAATAAAACCAATAAATAAAAATGTTTAAATCGTGGCGCATTCTGAAGCAGAGATTTTATTATAAAATCCCAAAGAGATATGAGGAGTCCCGTCTTGAAGAATATAAGGGAAGGAAAATATTTTGAAATACTATCATTTTGTTTTTAATTGAGAACGTTACTGTAATTATTATTCATAGCGAGCGTAGAAGAGTTAAATAGTAGGACTGAGTGATTGTCCTTTGATTTTTTAAATATCCGCGATCAACACCCCGAGGATATCGTTCCAGAGTAATTGTTTACTAAGAGTTTGAAGCACCAAATATGAATAGAATAAAGCCCTTCAGGAATGCAGTCACGGTGTCATTCAACAAGTTAATCATTAAAAGAGGAAAAGTTGCGATCATATATCGCCTTGGTAATAAATACTTTAGTCTTTGACATCACTTACAAGGATATGCAAGTGGAAAAGTATTTCGGAATTGCTTTTGAAAGTAATTGTAGTGTAAAGGAGAAACTATTGTAATGACGTAACAAACTGAGATTAAACTTTCAGAATATTGTTCATAAGATTGTCACTTAGGGAAAGGAGTTTTTTTTGTAGTTTTTGCTATACGTAATGGTTCTAAATAAATTATATTACTATCATTTGTTTTTCGGCGAATAGTACGGAGGAAGGAAACGAGAGGGGTAAATGGGATTCAATAACAAGTAATTAGAGTAAATGCTTCGCCATTATGATTTAAACGTTTATAAGATTGAGAAATTTATTTTCACTTTTATGTTTAATTCTAAATGCTCAAGAAATTTCTAAATTTGGTGGGGGCAATGGTAAAAACTAAGTCATTCTTTAAACCTTTTCCGTAATTTAATAATAATTTCAAAAGAACAATTATTCGCGGTACAACGCCGCATGGAAAGTACTGCGCAACGAAGGAGGGTAATTGTTCAATAGTGCATGTTGCGACTGGCATAAAAGAGAAAGCGGGCGTCTGGTGTACTTTAAGTCTAACAAAAGAGAAGATGGACACTAGGCGAGATGTTTGGTGACTGCTTATAAGCTGTTCACACCGTCTGGTTCGTGTTTCGATTTAGAAAGCTGGCAGCAGTACAAAAGAGGGTGTGTTTGGATAGAACAGAGGGGATCTCTTAGGAATAAGGGGGGATAGCATTCTCGTCCGCTGAGCGATCCTTTGTGCGAAACTGGTGACCTCAATTTTTGAGAGTGAACAGACACTGCTATAGAACAACGGTACCACATCACGAGACGGGATGTCACATGAATAAGGAATGATCAGAGATTGGTTGATTAAGGCAAAACATCAAAGAACCACACCCAATTAGGATAAATCGAGTGGAATAGATTCGAAGTTATTATAGACTTAGAAGATTCTGACGGATGGTATAGGCGGAGTCAAACAGATCTACCGAAGTAGGAGGAGAGGAGAAGAAGCTACTTAAGCACATACAGACGTACTTAGAAGAGAGATTGTTGATATTGATTTAATAAATGAGATAGATTGATTTGCTTAAGAGATCGTTGATTAGAAATGGAGAGTTTAATTAACGTCATTGTTCGGTCGACAGTTCGCGGACTTCATCTTATTTCGTGATAATCTAATTCCGAGTGGCATTCGTCAAGATTAATCAAAGTCGAGAATCGACTTTTACAAGTGTCGATATCCGGGTGTCGTAAGTAAAACGATTCGATGTGCAATCGTCATCAGTCACTTCAACCACTAATGACTGATTGCCGTACGCATCCGTCAATAACAATCAGTGGTATTTAAATTCACCGCGGAACGCGACCGAGGACACTCGTATCGAAATCGATTGAATTCTCGAACTTCAAAGCCATTATCGATACATGTGAACCCGCAGCTTTGTATGACTAGCATCTCCGATGACCTATAGGAGTCGCTGATTGGAGGGCAGCTGATTGACACTTGGTGTAATCATCACATCAAAGAGGTGGCTCCACAAGGTGCCACGCGTCTGCAGTTTCTCCAATGACGTCTGGCATCGGTTCGCTACTATATAGATAAAACGTTTTGGATGAGCCAATGACGGACTTCCACTACAAGTGCATTGTATGATTCGTTTTATTACATGTGATAAGAGTATATAAAATGTATTTGCAAAAGACTATTGGCTAATGACACAAGCAGCCTCATTACAGTAGCAGCACTGCGGTTATCAGACTGAAAGAACGTTAATGTACATAAACAATTATGGTGTTTATTGAGCCTTCAGCTCGTACGATATTGATGAACTTACAAACTCCATTCTTCATTGTGAAAGAATAATCATATTTGTAAAGCCAATTGTCGCGTAGATGCAGGCAGCGGTACCCACGTTGCCAAGCAAGCAACGCGTCACGTCCAAACTGGTGACTCGACAATATAGGGCTATATAAGCCACCGCTCGTAGCGTTCGAGGAGGAACGGCTGTCACTCTCGCGCTAGTCGTTGGTAAACGTCCTTCCTTCCTTACTCGTTGCTGGCTCGACCTCCTCGGTACCGGCAATCACGCAACATTTCTCGTCGCTGGCACGACCACCAGGTCCCGGCAACCCTACCTCACCATCCGTTGTTGGCCGACCTCTCCGGTCTCAAGCAACTACCTCCTTACACTGACCACCGTCCCATCCACCCTGTAACGTTGCACTTGCTGCTACCTTCTGATTACTCCATTACCATGGAAGCATGGAACGAGTCACTTATGCGGAACACCGCTCGTGTAGGAGCATGTGCGCGACGCTCTGGAGTCACTGTGTGAGTGTGCGTATTGTTGCAATAAACTGCTGTTGCCATGACTGTACAATCCTTATTTAATTCGCTCCCTCTCATCCTTCTTTAAGCAAAAAATATGTAGGGATTAGCTTCCTATATTAAATGCTCTTCCTAGTGAGGAGACGTGAATAGAATAACACCCCTTCGACAAATATCCTACGACTAATAACATCCTACGACAAATGGTGTCAATGTGGGGTTGCTTATCTAACTTATTTCCCTCCTCACGACGCAGAGTAAATTTCAGATTTTATTACGTGTTGTAATGAAGTTGCATTCTTTGTTATTGTTTTGGGGAAATGCTAAAAGGAAATTATTTGTAAAAATAGCAATAAGTATTGGTTTTCTGAAATTATATCACCTTTTTATGAAAAATTTGTTTCCTTCGAGAAGGGTTTGTGTGAGTGTTGCGCCAATGAAATGGCCGAATCCATCTCCTTATTTCTATTAAATCTCAATGACAGCTACGCATAATTGGCGCTCTCCCGAGTTGGCCAGGTGTCATTTGCCGAACGGGAATTATTCTACGACATAGGTTGGCAAAGGTAGGATTAACATTCAGTATTTTTATCCAAATTTGGTACCCCTGAGCTAGCCAAGAATATCCAAATTTAATTATGTTACAATTGGCTCTTCAACGTGCGGTCATTTTTAATTATTCCATTAAATATATTACAATTGACTCTTCAACTTGCTGCCATTTTTACTTCATCAATTAAGTATATTAATAAATAAACTGTAATCAAACGTATTTTCGCAACGTAATTCTACGGATAGAAGAAGAATTTTAAAATACTGATTTTAATATCGGAATAGAATCCGTTCAGAAACGTAAATTTACTTCCACTGTTTCGTATGATCCGGTTGCTTTTCGAAATCTAGATTTTGTACGGGATGTTTACGGAATTTACCGTATTTAGTATATCCGTAATTAATCGTATAATTTTCAAGTAGTACAATAAATTTATGTCATAAATTAGCAATAAAATGTCTAAACAGTATTCGGAAAAATAAATTTAAAAATATTAAAAAAATAATTAAAAAATTCACTAAAATTTCATGGCTAATAATTCAAGTTTTTCATAAAACTATAAAATAAAATCATATTCATCCAATGCATTATTTCAATAAATTCATATATTAATAAATAATTAAATATACATTTCAATACAGTCAAAAACAAATAGTGATTTCAATGAAGAAAATCAATAACATTATTAATAAACTGAACTTTACAAAATTTCACTTTCTATGGGTTTTTTTCAGAAATCTGCACTTGATTATATATACTCAAATATATGTTTTCTCTAATTTTATTTTTTTAATTAATTTATCAATAATTGTGAATCAATGATTACTCTTTCTGAAAATGGAATTTAAATCCAATAATTATAAAATCAACTCTCAAAATAGTGTACATTTAAGTACAGCTGAGCTGTATTGAACTTATCTGCCTCTTTGTGATAGAGACAGGACTCATTCTCATAATATATACGTATGTATAATATCTGTAGGTCTTTATGTACAATGCTAACCTAAGTAATACCGCTTATGAGAAAAGTTTTTGCTTCCTCGGATATACTTTATCCGTAAATTTCCTATAAAAGCCTATAATTCGTACTCATTATAATCGGGAATGACCGTATTATATTTATATGGAAACTTACGGATATATAACTGAAGAGACAGAAATTTTTCTCACAAACGGTGTTACTTAGGCTAGCGTTGTATATAAAGACCTGTTGAAGTTATATACATTATAAGAATGAGTCCCATCTTCCGTTAATAAAAAAGTTACAAAGATACAGATAGGTTCAATACAGCTACCCAGTTGCACTTGAATGTTCACCATTCTAAGAGTTGATTTTATATTTTTTATGTATTACTCAAGCAATCCGTAGATATCCGTATACTATCTGTACCTAATATTTATACGTAAATCTCAGAAAAGTACCCGTAAATTTCGGTTGCAAAAATACGACTACTTCCGGATATGTTATGGAAATGTTAACCATAATTCATCGTAATCGAATACACAGGTATATTGGTCAGTGGGGAATATGCATTTTTGCTATCATCCACATCAATTATACTAGACGCTAAATACACTTGTGTGTAATAAAATTGGTATTAGATGATGAGGTAGCATGTTTCAATAACTAAATTGAATAAATTTTGAATTTTATAATTATGAAAATATTGATGTGATTTATTGATTGCAGTCTACTCAATATATCATTTGGGTATACACTACTTTTCCTTATTATACTCAGTGTACATCATTTCCATTAATATTTAAAAATGATTTTTATATGTAAATGGATTTTAATTTCAGAACAATGGATATAAAAAAATATAAAGGCAGTGCAGAAAAACAATGTGCGATAAAACAAATTTCTACAAGCGGAATCTGCAAAATGTCACAAAATTACGACTTTATATCCAAGTAATTTTTTTGTCATCTTCTACGCAAGTATTTGCTACATCAGAAACGCAGTCCTTTAAAGCGGAAAAAGTAAGTAAGGTTTTCAGTAAATATTTTGACAAAAGAGCTATTCTTCTTCAAAACAAATCCTAGAATAATGGTTGCATTTATATTAAAAGACTTTTCAGGAAACATGAAACTATTTTTAAAATATTTTTTAAATTATTCTTCCGAATGTTTTTACGATGTGACTAATTGAAATATGCATATTTCTTCAAAAATGGCGATGTCATGCACTTAAGGGTTGATCTTCGGATTATTAGGTGCCTTAGGAACCTTAGGACTAATCGCTTTTTTCTCAGCAACTATGTTGCTTGCTCACAAGATCACGTCAACAACTGCAGTAAGGAAAGCCAAAAATTGCATTTATCAGGTGATAAAGGTAAAGGAACATAAATAAAGATCTTATCTAAAACTACAATAAATTATAGGTCATTTTGAGGAACGCGGTCCGATGCTCTTTTGTCACTTGTTGTCGGAGGATAGTCGAGAATCATACAGTATTGTGCTTTAGCGTATTAGAATGTTCGCGTTCGTTTCTATATTTACCCAATACTCGTACAATTCTGAATGATAGGAATTGTTTGATATTGTTCAATAACTGAAATTAATGACGAATAAGGTAACTAATATTGTTGCAAAACGTGTTATGTATTCGACGCATGTGTTATCACGATTTGTCTAATATTAACCTCAAAATATTTTATAAATCCGAATCTATATTTTTTACTGTATTATAACAGAGGTAGTACAATATGTTCGTCAAAATACTAAATAATGTTCGATGAAATTATCAGAGTACAAAGTTGAATTATGCCTCTGTTGCTTAGGTCTATGTCTGTCCAATGGCAAGCTACATTCTCAAGTTTTACCCTTGTGTTAATATCAGAAGCCTAACCAAATCCCTTCGAATAATCCTGTTTATTCTTGTTGAAACCTCATATTTGTAGAAGCTGTAAATAATCACGGCCGTATAGTTTTCACCCTCTCTTTCTCAAATGAAATCGGAAACATGCCTATAATTACGAGCTAATATTGAGCTGACATTAAAAATTTTGAACTCTACCGGAAACGGCTCAAATTGAATTTTTTAAAAGGGGGTGTGGCCATTTGTTTTCCAGATTCTTCAAAATATTTGTGTTCCTGTACAAAATTTTATAAGAAATAAAGTTGTAATTCTCTAATTATTATGAACATTGTCTTTTAATCAATTCGATAATAAAGGATTGCTATAAATTAAGTGTCAAGAGAGTAATTCTCAAGCGTCTCTTGGATGTAGGAACACTTTTCAAGAGAAACATTAATTGTTTGCTATTATTTAAATACTTTTGTGGCATATCAAAAGGCAAAAAGATTAATGAAAAATTTAGATATCATGATATTTAGTGTTTTATTACTTCACAGATATCAACATTCCATTGAACAACCCCGCAGGGGCGCACCCAGGATGTATTTATGGGAGGGGCTAGAGGAATGTGAACATATGTTCAATATGATATAAACAGAGGAGCCCACCCCCCTTAACCCTATGACGCAAACCACCTCCCTTAATTAATTATGTTATGTTGAATGAAAATGGGAGACGGGACCGAGATTCGAACTCGGGACCCTGATATAGCGAGCTCATGCGCTTTCCAACTGCGCCATCCCGTTCGCTTCCCGGCCCCGTCTTCCATTTTCATTCGACTTGTGAGACCCAAAGACCTCTGAGGTGGTCTTGTAGAGACTACGCTCCTCATTTGAGGCGACTCCCTTAGGAAATACTTTGTTTTGGGTCGTATTTTCCAATTCTGGTTCACAAACTCATAGAAATCTCTTAAATTGCGGTGAACCTCACCGCCAGGTAAAGATTAATTATGCTCAGATTTATTAATCCCATTTTCATTCAACATAACATACTTAATATGTTACCTGGCGGTGAGGTTCACCGCAATTTAAGATATTTATATGCACTTCCCATAAATTGGCGAGNGATAGGATATAAACAGAGGCACCCACTCCCCTTAACCCTATGACACAAACCACTTCCCATAAATTGGCGAGTCTCTTCCCCCTCCACCAAAAAAAACAATACCCCACCCCTTCGCTTTGACTCACTTTCAAGTCATATTCCAAAAATTTATAAATATTTTACAACTTTATCCATTTACCCTAACTTCATATTAAAACCTGTTGTAGAACCAATGCACACTCTTTCTCATACACTTTTAAGACTCTTATCTATATAGTACGTAAACTAACTTTACAAAGAAAATTTTTTCGTGCATCTTATATTGATGTTGACAATAGTAGTTTAATCTTCTGCATATAAAATAAAGGGAAAGTGATTGCTTGAAAATGGCTATTGTTTGGTGTCATTTTTTATGAAATTATGCGCAGAGTAGTTTCTATATAGATCTTTGACATCTATAATTTTTTTCAAGTTTTCTTCTTTATCCATAATCTCAATATCCTCCCATTTTATTTTCTGATCTTCATTAATTCCATGATCAAGTATTACACTATGTTTATCATTTATTGTTAACATTCTTCCTAAAATCATTAATTGTAATCTTAACACACATTTTTTTCATTTAATTTTTACCTTTTATCTTTTTCTTTTGTTATAACACCACCCAATATTTTCTTGTTTTTCCCTATTTTTTATTTTTCTTCCCCAATAATTTACAAAGTTTGCCTGCCTGAAACATGTTGTTTGTTCGGAAATACTGTATTATCTTTTTTATTCTGATATTTTGTTCAATCTGTATCAGAATTCCCATTTTTCCAAAGAAATGTTAATTGTTTGCAAGTATTTTTAAATTCTCTTGTGACATTTCAAAAGTAAAAAAGATTTTTTATTGGTTTTTTATTACCACAGACATCAACATTTCATTGAACATCTTTGCAGCCTTTGCGGTTTGAATGGTTTTTGAAGTAGTCAAAATTATGGTTCCAGCTTTCAATATAAAATAGTTTAATGGCTTAGCTTTATATTTACAAAATTTAGTGACAGTGATGTGAGTATGACATATCTTATCTGATATAAGATAAAGATAAGGATCCAGAGTACAGTTTTCCTAGACATAAAAAATTGTAATTTCTTTTCCCTGAACTGTAAGGAATTGTTTCCTTGTAAGTCATGCCACTCTTACTTTCATATTGCACTGCAGTGTCTAGTAATTAATTATTCATATATGTACCCACATTTTCTGTGAATATATCATATTTTGCATATTATTGTAGTACACTGGCAGGGTTCTATTTTCAAGTAAGGTTTTGTCACCAGTGTTGTATGACCAAATAAAAAATAACAACATTTGCTAAATTATAAAATTATATTTGTGGTCAATACAAATTAAACAAGACATGTACTTGTTTTATAGTATCCATCTCCCACCCATGGTGCAGGGAGTGTAGAGAAAATGTACGGTTTTAACCAATTTGTTCT
This sequence comes from Laupala kohalensis, assembly GCA_002313205.1. Lineage (NCBI taxonomy): Eukaryota > Metazoa > Arthropoda > Insecta > Orthoptera > Trigonidiidae > Laupala > Laupala kohalensis. Next base: position 1,984,824 of record NNCF01126352.1, on the reverse strand, counting down.
CACCAAATCTCTTGCAATTATCATACATTTCAGCCTATGGTTACCAATGTATTAATAAATGAGAATTATATTTTTAAAATTCTAAATATTTAAAAGAAAAATTCGAATAACTTAAGATTTGATAATTTTTAAATCACTAAATATAGTTACAAATAATCCAGCATACTCGGAACCTGAGGCAGATAGAGATTTTCCAAGTTTCTAGTTTTTTCTCAAGAAGTAGACTCGATTCATAATTCAGCTGATACACTGTTTATTCATAATGCATAAAGAAGGAGACTCCCTCTTTTACCTTTCTTTCTCGTCTTTAGTTATTTTGCAGTTATAGGATGATCTTTGATTATTTTGAAAATATTATTAATACTTGGAACATTAATATTTAGGGAGTCCTTGACAATTCATCCGTTGTCATTTTGTATTATGTAATCTTTGTTTTTGTTCTGCTTTTGTACTTTTCCTTAATATCCCCGGGTCGTTTTTATCTTTAGCTATCTGTTGCGATATGCTGTAATGGTTGTTTACTTGCCCTTTTGATTTTCTATTGCCTCCTTCGTAGGGTTTATATTCTACATAGCCCTCNCCTGAGTTTTTTTTTTTTTTTTTTTGCTGTATTGGGAGGCCCTTTGTGTACTTTAAAAGTTGCTTCTTTACTTTGTTATCAGCTTTCTTGGGCAATGGCATCTTCCAGCCTACTATTGTATTATTATATGATTTTCTCTGATGTATTTTTCTCGCTACCAGAAGAGACACACTGTGACAATATTAGTTATCACAATCAATAAAAGCAGCCTCACATTCAACGGCGGCATAACTTGAAAATACGGTTTGTTTACAATCACATTGCGTTTGTTGGTCAAAGAGTAGGCAAAACGAAGCGATGTATATGAACGTATCAGTGAACCGGTCGAATAATCAACTCTTTACATAATCATCTCTTTGCAGAGAGATAATTATTTGTGGACTGTGAACTGCCTTAAGAAAAGCTACAAAATTCGGGAGAACTGCCAACCTACTCAAATGATTCCTCCTACGTCGTACATTACTCGACTTAGTGATATTTTCATCTTATATGTTGAATTTACTTCCGCCAAATTTGACAAAATACCTCTAGGAGAGTGTCCTTAAAATACTTGTTTTTTATACTTTGTAGAGTAAAACAAAATTAATATTCCTATTAATAAAATACATTGCATAAATTATCCAAGAAATCCTAATTTTTAATCTACTTTCAACGAAATTCATTTTACGGTGGTCTCTTTGTTGTTTCCATAGCGTTGGTACACCCGTAAGGTAGTGTAAGAGCTACCAAACGATGATTTTAATACCAAACGACAACTGAGGCAGTCCAAGTTTAACGAGTGTCAGGGTTTTTGTTCTAAAATACTGGTGATGGCTGTCATGAAACACCACTCGAGTCCGCTATCTTTGTTCTTTTGGTGTCCAAACTCTCGATAACTTGAGTCTACGAGAGAGACATAATCATCTCTCGACGAATAATCATCTCTCATATGGCAAACGATTATGCGACTATGAATACCGCCTAAGTTCCTGGATTGAAATTTTCTTCATAATACTTCTTTACCAGTGACGTAATTGAACAATTTTATTGCTTGAGCCATTATTTCTTGTCACTTCACAGGTATTCGGTACCAATTTAACAAGACCTACATTACTCTTTTCTCCAGAAAATATTGAATGTCAAATAAATTCGCTTACACAACACAACTAGATGGACAGCAAAATTCCTTCCATACTCTCAATTTTTATTAACTTGAATAGCAATTTTAATTATTGTCGGTTCCCACTAATTTAGGATATGTTTTTAAATGTTTCAATCCTAATACTGTAGCTATTTGGCAAATTTAATGCATTTTTAACTTCATATTTCCTCTCTTGCATTCTCTTCACTTTTTTACTGTTTTCCATTTTTTCAGATATTGTGTACTATTTCTCTTAAAACCTTTACTGCTATAATAATTTTTTTAAATACATTTGTGTATTTATACATTTGTGTTTCAAAGTTTCTTTAATGGAAGCAAAAAACTCATTTACTTAGTTTTGAGGAAGTATACATTTCAAGGATACTTTCACCTAATTATAATACTTTGAAACACAAATGTATAAACTCACTCATTATAACTAGAACCAAATTTTTTAATCCTCCAAAGTCTTTCATTAAGAAAGAATCGATACTAACTAGGGAAAATAATATGTTTTCATTTAACTGGTTAGATATGAAACACATTTAGGATTAAGTTCGTGACAACACGTGCGTCGAGTAGATAACATTTTTGCGACAATATTAGTTATCTTATTCGTCATTAATTTCAAGTAATTGAACAATATCAAACAATTCTTATCATTCAATATTTAACGAGTGATGTTTATATGTACACACGAACGCGAACGTTCTCATATGCTAAGGCACGCTTCTCGACTATCCGCCAACAAGTGACTAAATAGCATCGGACCACGTTTCGAGACTGATGCAGTCTTTCCTCAGACATCAGAAAACTCAACCAAGAGAGTTGCGAAAAAAGTAAATAGGACTGGCATGTATAGTATTAAGTTAGATACGACACAGGACATAACATCGAAAGATTAGAGCTCTATAATTCTTCGCTACATAACTGATGTGATTCATGAAAAATTACTTGCTCTAGTAGTTTGTGAAGATACTTCTGGAGAGGGATTTCATCAACTTTTACATGTTTTGAAAAAGTGAGAAATTCACATAGAAAATTGCATTGGGAATTCAACTGACGGTGCCACAAACATGCAAGGAAAATATAAAGGGTTCTCTGTTCAACTGAAGAAAGAAAATCCACAAGTACATGTATGGTGTTATGCTCACGTACTAAATTTTGTTTTGGCTGAGGCTACTAAAATAGTAATGGCAAGTTCATCGTAGTTCGTATTACTCAATGATGTTGCAGTATTTCTCAGAGATTCGTATTTACGTATGAATGTCTAGCAAAACGTCAATCAAGAAGCATGTCAGAGAAGGCCGAGTTCTATAGGAGAAACACGTTTGGTGGTCAAAGAGTGCAGCTTTAGCAAAATTATTTGACGCACATGAAAATTCGAAACCTGCACTTTATGTCGAAATAATTGAAACTCTCAATTCTGTAGAAAACGATATTAAATTCAAACCAGTTGTACAAATTAAGGTCAAAGATTCCAAAGAAGCTTTTCTCAAATACGAAACCATTTTAACAACTCATACATTCATGCGAATTTTCGATTTGACAACAACATTATCCAATTATTTGCAAACAAGTGGATTCGACACTTTAAAAGCGCATATGTTTGTTCCAAACGTCCTCGGGGTGGGGACGGTCAACGTAATGAGGCTTAGCGCTGACGGCCAAATGAAACCGCCAAACAATTAAGGCAATAAAAAATATAGATTACTGACAACCTAAGTGATAGCAAAGGATAAAAATAGAAAGAACATGATATGACAAAGAAGAAAAAAAGAACACAAACAGAGAAAAGAATGAGAGAATAAACCCAGGAAGTGGCCGGTCGAGGCACTGGGGAAAAAAAAAAGATTAATAACACGCAAGAAACTTTGCAGCAGTTAAGTCAAGATTTCAAAGACATTGACAGTTCTTCAGATAACTTTGTAGTTTGGGCAGAAGAGAAACTAGAAAACACTGAACCTGAAATTCAAAATGCTCTTCCTGTCAAAAGAATCAGGAAAAACAAAAAATTGCCTGGCGAGTTAACGCATGATGAGGTGATTACAAATGCTGAAAAATCGTGTGAAGTCAATGTTTACAATATAATTTTGAATACAATGATTGGGAGTAAGGAGAATCCTTTTCAAACTTAGGGACATTACTTCGCTGATATTTCTTGTTTTGATTCAAAAGAAGTTCACGAATTTAAGACTTCTGGTCCGATAGTCACCAATTTTTGAAGATTTGAGCGCAAAATTACAAAACTTTGATCGCTACTGAAGACACTGCTGATGTTTCGCGTTATGAGCTGCAAAATCTTATTCTTCAATGGGACAAATTAAAGCATACAACTTTTGATGAAAATAATGTAAATTTAGCAACAAAGGTAGTGAATGATATAATGAGACCTAATTTAGACACATTGCAGTATTGCGTCTGTATTTACAGAATATTAATGCTTTATAATTTACTTTCGGGAGCTTTTCAGATTGGTTTAGCATATAAATACGTTTTGTCTCTTTTATTTACCCAAGTAACGCTTGAATGGATCTTTTCAATCCTTAAATTCGTCAAGAATCGTCTTCGGAGTAGCATTTCACAAGACTACCTAGAGTCTTTTATGTTAATGGCTACCAAAAGACAAATTTTAGAAAATCTTGACGTCGACCAAATTATTAAAACCGTTGGGGAAAAAAAATCAACAAATGAAAAAAAAGTTAATTGCGTAATTCAGACAATTGTTTGTAATTACATGTATGTTTAAAACTAATAATGTATTCTGAAATCTTCATTATATGTAATCATAATAATGTTAATTAAACCTGCTAATTATGTTTGATTTATTAATAACATACAATTTCAATAAAAATGAGGTTGAACTTAATAGATTTCCAGGGTCGCTTGCACCCCCCGTCCGGCACGCATCTCGAGAAGTGTATCAGTGTTTGGCTGAGAAGTCGCCGCCAATCCACAATTCGGCACAAATCCACTTTTTGCGATTCGGCGTAGATCCAGTTCGGTTAAAATAAGTCGGCACAAACATGTAGACCCGTGGGACAGTTCGAAATGGCTCGAAGTATCCGGGATTCCTGCTGGAGCAAACCTAGCTATTAAAAATGTGAAATGGTGAAGTTTCTCCAAAAGAGGCTATACGATTCTTATCTTAAGTATTTCACCCTATAACGTTAAGGGGGCAAATTTATTTTCGGAAAGCAAACCTTAAAATATTTTCAGCTGGACACACACATCAATAAAGCCATCTGTAATCATAATGGAAAGCTAATTCAGAATACAGAAAAGCTGTCATGGTAGTGGTTTCTTATTAAAATGTAAATTGTCACATCACATAGTCATGAATCAAGTCACATGAGAAAAAAAGGACAGGTAATATTCAGTTCCATCAACTAAGTTCATTATTTTTATTTAGCAAATTTATTTAATATTTCCTTGAGACATTCCACTATTGCAAGCATTGTTTATTCTGGACTGCAGCTCTATTGTTCCAGTTTTCAGTTACTGTCCCACCATTACTATTTTGACAAATTTTGAAGCCACATGTACAACTTAAGTAAATAACAGAGTTAAAAAGAGGATGAGAGAGTATAGTTTGTATTTTATTAACCATTCTCAGATCCATCCTTAGTATAAAATCTCATCACAAAATATAAAAATAAATCACACATAAAATTACTTTCCCATGTAATGTTTGTTTACTGAAAATAAATAGAATGCCTATTAAACACAGAAATTTCTCTTAAGGAAGTGTTGCCCATCCACATCATTTTCAACCTCACGAAATATCTATAGAATGTTTCCTTTAACATTTACCACTACATAGATTAGTAATTCAATACTTAATCCATCTGATTATGCATAGTTTTTTAAACTTCTGTTATTAGTCTCTTCAAAGGATAAAGTTTTTAGACCTATGCATGCTGATATGTAATGGAAGTGATCCACGTAATGAGTATCCACTGGGAAGATAAGCAATTCTTGCAACTCGTGTAAAATAAAGGAGTTGGAAGTGATAATAAGTTCAATGTAATATTGGCAGTCTACAGAAAGTTCCTTTGCTAATATTCTCAAATCTTAATTCACAATGTAAGGATTAATACTCTTGCAAGCCACCTCGTAGTTTCAGCAACGCACATTTCACTTACTCGAGTAAGTACTTTAAATCTTGTAAACCAAGATGTCATATTATGCATAGCGTCTGCGTGTATAATTAACAAATCTAAATACAACAAAAATCCTTAACAAAATGTCAATTTAATTAACAATTTAAAAAATATATATAATTTCACCCAACGTTTCAATACCGTTTGGAATCATCAGGCGTACATTACAAAAATGTGGGGGCACTGCTCACACCAATTGTATTTTTTTTTGTTTTCAAAATTCGTTAATAAAATTAACATTCCGTAAAAGCTTTTTGTCTGCTTACTTTGGTCGAATTTAAAATTTACCAAGAGATCATACCAAACTGAACAAAAATTGATATTAATTGCATAAGGTAGATATAGCTTAATTTCAATCTGGTAAGCCCTCATATTAGGAAATTTATGATTTAAAGGTTTAAGTACAGGAAGGGGTCATTGTACAACAGAATTCGGGAGACAGAAACATCTTATTCTTTAACATTTAAATTTAAGACCAGAGAAATATTGCTTTACTGCATTTGTCATTTGAATAACAATCACTCTAAGATAATGAATCACTATCAAAAAATAATACCTACTTTCAAAAATAGCTCTAATTGACAAATTGATTGAAAATTTCCCATTAAGTTCAGAACAGAATAATTTTATGCTATTAGGAAAGTTAAAAACTTAATGCATTTGTGTCAACATGTTTTAACCTGGAGAGAAGAATGTTAGAATACATGTAATACCAGTTGACAAGCTATGATGTTTCTACAGAAGAGTAAATACAACATATACAATTATTCATATTTAAGTGCCCACAGTCATTTTTCCTCCTGTATAATAATAATAATAAATTTATTGTCAAAAAACAGTACAGACTGCGTATGACCACGTGGAGGGCAATAAACTAATTTACTCTCCGGAAGTAAGCAAGGGACCATCCCATCAATTCCGATCAAGGGCCCTAAGGCAGAGGCGGATTCAAAAATTTCAGCAAAAGTTCCTAGATAAGGTAAAAAGTTAGCTGCGAGTTATAATACATATATAATGTTAATATGTTTGTAATTTAACGCAAATATGTTTGTAAATTTACGTGAACAAGTTTTTATCGAACTATAGATTATTCTGAGTATAGTGTTTAAAAATCATAAGAGTTGAAAAAAACACTAAATTCACGATTTATTGTTACAATAAACACGCCCCTAGACAAAGCCTAGAGAACCTGTATAAGAAATCCGCCTCTACCCGAAGGAAAAACTGAGAAAAACCCAGGCCAGGATGGGTACTGAAATTTTACACACTTCTAATTGCATACACATTTAAAGTGAAAAGCAGAATTTGTTTTAGTTCTAAAACAATCATTCATTCATTTCCATTCAAAATCCTAGACAGAACTTACCACCCACTGACCAAAATTTAAATTCATATCAATTAACTGTACTAAAATACCATTTAACCATATCCCACACCTTTCATTGACTGGGTATCATCCTTATTAAATACTTAGAATATAAAAGAAAAGAAATGTATTTTGGACTTGACGTAACATGAAAGATTATCTTAAATAACACTGTAAAATAAAAACAAAGAAAAAATCAGAAAGTCCCTCTAGGAATTAATTTATGAAACGCACACATTTCTTTTACTACCCTCAGCTAATAAACAGAGTACCAATAAAACCTTTGTAGAGAGGGGGTAAATTAACTAGATAAATCATTTGTTTCACTCAAACATTTACTAGTATAGAGGTTTTTGAATCTATCATCAGCAATATCATCTTCCGATCTTAGGATGATTTTGAATACACTTTTTCCCTTAAGATTCTAAGATTTAACTAATTCAAATTTTTCTTTAGGAGGTACAATATTTTGCAATAGCTTAGACCTAATAATGTAGATTAATACACCCTTTCAAAATAGTGGTATTGCAAAGAAATTATCTCAATTTAAAATATACTCTGCTCAAGACATTTATAAGCTCTAATCTTAACTAACTTAATTTATTACAAATTATGATAGAAGTAAGAAACTCAGAAATGTTTAATTGAGAGAAAATATTTAAATTAAAATGAGGCCATTTGATCTACAAGAGCAGGCCGCCTTCTACTAGCCTAACCGCAAACTAGTGTCTTTTTCACTGCTTATCAGTCAATGCAGGATAAAATAAGCTAATAAAATATATATCTTTTTCTATACAAGTACAAGCAAGGATATCTGTTCTTTTTATTCCGATAGTGAATCAACATTTTTAGGAAAGTACCCCCCTTCTAGCCCAAAGGATTGTGTAGGCAGAGCACGCAGATAGAGCAGCTGCACTGTAAATAAGTTTCCCAAGGGAGCAGTTTAAGTTTTATTCGATATACATCACTGTGCTCTCCTATTGCGGTATAATTAGTTACTTTCTACAATAACTTTTAATTCATACATTGATTCTTAACCAAATATAAGTTCTGCAATAATTCTGTTGATTTAATACAGTTAATAGTGAAATTTAATGAAGTTAATTCCAACAAATGCTATAATATTAATAAAGTTGAATGATTAATGCAATTTTAAAGGTTAAATGCCAGAGAATGGAAAGAGCTTGTCTTCTAGCAGCAAATGACAACACAGTTGCCTCCAATTGATTCACATCCTGTAGACAAAACACTGATAAAGTCTCTGATCTTCTGTTACTCAGGGTGTAAAAGTCTGATGTATCAATTTCATAGGAGTAAACAGAAACTTAAGGAGATAATGACAGATAAGCTTGATAATTTAATTTATTCAACACACTGTGCATCTGTAACGATTTATATAACATGTAATAAAGATAACAATATAAATAAATATTAATCAAGTGTTCTAGTGTAAAATTCTTGACAATAAAATCTTGGACCAACTTCAAACAAAGACATAGTAAGTAGAAACTAACTTAAATATTTTAAATTAAAAATTGATTTAAAAAACTTCAAGGTAGAGCTTTAAAAATCTAGTGGAATAATTCTAATTTTATTCCCTCTAAAAATACTAATGTGAAAATGAAAACAATGCAATTTTCAACAAAACTTTTACATCACACAAAAGCAAATAGTCCGGTCACCACAATAAATACTGAAAAGTAAACCGTAAAGAAGAGATTTTAAAATTAAAATAAATAATTCATAACTATATTAATGAAATTAATATTGAAAGCCAATAATGAACAGTGACCCAATTCTGAAAGTTTGGATTTACATAAAGATTTAGCGAGCCAGTGTCCAGAATATTACTTCAATTTTATAGGAGGACGGATATATATCATTTCTAGACTAAAATCAAAGTTTTTCTTTCAAATCAGGACATAGATTAACACATTACGTCACACTGATTGATATAGATGATGGTCCCATATTGTCTCTGTTTCCACTAAAAACTATCCACGTACTTTATCATGGCCGTTATCGAAAGTACAATGGCTGGCATTAAATACAAATTATCAAGTACTTTTTATAACTAATCAATATACACAAATTAAAAAATAGTGCTGCAACTTGAAATACAATTTTCATTGTTAAAAGAAAAAAATGTGCTTTCTTCAAAATAATCACATCATCCATTGGTTTTGATAACAGTTTTCTTTATCACAATGAGAGGACAGAGATGCAAGATTCTCAGTAATATTTGTGATGAAGCTTATGCAGCACTACACTAAAAAAAGAAGAGGAAGGAAAAGCACAGCAAGATATAGAATACACATCTATGAAACAAGATCTTTTGCTCAGAAACAATAAAATTGAAATAGAAATAACAGAATATAAAAGTTGTATGCTTCAGAATCAGCAGACAGGTAAGAAACATTTAAATTTAACGTTAATTAAATAGATCTGAGTATGTATAATCAAATATAAATTTAATAAAAAATAATTTAAGTTTGATCTCAATGGGAAATACAAATACCATTTTGGTATCTCGGGGTCAGAAACATAACAACAAAATATCATAATTCTGTAGTTATGACAGTCTTCTTTTGCAATGTAGATTTTGCTGGGGTACATGCTGCGTCAGATGCAACAAGCCAAGGAGAGAGTTGATTCAATGATGTCTGACTACTTGGAACTGTTCTAGTAGTCTTGTCCTGAAAAAGGAACTTCATATAGAATACCAAAAACTATCTACACTGGATAAAAATCATATAATTTCTTTTTAAATGCACTAAATACCTTAAAAAATGAACAAGTAACAAAACCATTAAAAAATCACACAAATTAATAAATTTCAAACAAAACATTTTAAAAACAAACTAATAGAAGACATACCTTTTCACCAATAGGAGTAAATTCAACAATTACATTAACACATCTCTCAGTAAAAATATGAGGTTAAAGACTCAAATGGATACTTACAGCAAAAGATTTTGAGCTGGTTCCTCCTGGACTGTTCACATCATTTGTCTTTTTAGAATCAGATTTTTGTTCTACTAAATAAACTTCATCATTCTTAGTAGGATTTTTCAGGGTCGAATTATGTACATCTTCAGGTTCAGCATTTCTTGAGATTAATGTATCTGGTGATTTACTGCCATCTGATTTCACTTCCATCTCTTGGAATGGATTTGATTCATGTACAGTGAAGGAAGAAAACCCAAAATATTGATCATTTACTGATGAATTAAATGGATTTGTAGACTGATTGGAATCAGAAGCAACTTGAGTCATGGATATTGCTGAAAGGAAGGGATTGTTGAAGGAAAATGTGGAAAATGGAGAATGACTTTCACTATTACTATTTGGCACAGGAGAAGTTTTAAGTGAGGAGGATAAAGTCTCACAATTGGACAGACTTCCCAAAACAGGTTTGCTGGAAAATGAAGTAGAACTCAAACTCTCATTTGTAGCAGGTGGTAACATAACTTGCTCCAATGTACCATGATCAGACCATGAAAAATGAGTTACAGTGACAGGCGTAACACTTCGTTGATTAGTTGATATCAAACTGGAGTCCACAGATTCTGTAGGTTCAATGGTAGCACTTGAATCCATTTCCACAACACTAGGAGACGATGAATTTCCTCCTCCAAGAGGCAAAGTAAGTTTATCACCTCCCTACATAACAAAAATCAACCCCAAGTAATAGCAGAAATTAAAAAGACACTTAGTTGTCTACAAATCCTCAAATATCAAAGAACTATGAATGTTGGATAAGTTGGTGAAATTACGACTATTATACTACTAATCATGAAAAAACTTTCATTACTAAATAGAGGAAAAATTTTAATTACTGCATAATAAAAATAACATGTAAACTAAGGATATTATTATTAAGAGGTATGGTAATATAACTCATGAAAGGGTAATTAATACGGTAGCAAGGTAATTCATTTGGTAGCAACCATCTAAAGTGGAGGTAGGGAGTTAGGTCAGCTCCCTCATCCCCCAGAAATTAAAACTGCTAAAAAGTTTTGTGTAAGAAGTGTTGGTCAAGGCAAAGAAAGTGTGTTAAAAAGTTTACTCTGATTATTTGAACATTGAACCTTTTGCAGCCTCGTAAACTACAATTGTATGATGAAATTAACGAAATGACACTTCATATAGTTGCATCACAAGAAATAAGATGGAACAGTAGTGGCATTATAAATTAATATTAATTCTCTCAGGATTACAGTAATATGGAGGCAAACATTGTCCAAGAACATGGTGTATTTTTGTCAAGAAAAGCATACAAAATAAGATCATAGAATTTGCACTAGTCAGCTTGAGACAAGAGTCAGCAAGCTAAGAATCAAAGATGAATAACAAAATATTACTAATCCACACACCAACAGAAGAAAAAGAGGAATTAAATAAAAGTATTGTGACCCTACAAAACATACTTGAAACCATCCCTAATAACAATAGTTACCATCTAGGGAGACTTCAATGCTCTACTTGGAAAAGAATTGACATCTTTAAGAGAAGTCACTGGAAAATATACATTGCATGTTGAACAGAATAAAAATTATGAAATGCTTTGTTATTTTGCTGTGTAAAATAGTGGTAATAAGTACACCGTTCCAACATAAACTGATACTCAGAAGAACATGGAGAGTTCCTTATAAAAACACTGTCAATACAATTGACCAACTATACTTTACCAAATGGAGCAAAGATATAATATGTGATCAATAAGGGGATCCAATACAGACAAACCATTTCTAAGTAGGATCAAATTTAGAAAAAAACCTACGATCCATCTACAAAAGAGCACTTAATCCCAACAATTGGCTAGAATAAAACTAATTTAAAAGACAAAAGAACATTATCAACAAAAGAAAACCTGCACGCCAAATTAAAAAACCTTCCAGGAGTCAAAAACCACTAACAAACAGAAAAATGTTTAAGAAATTGTTAATGAAACAGCTCAAGATATAATTCATATGCAAACAAAGAAACTCAAAATCGAAGTGATGAATGTAAGCAATTTTATACAAATAAAAAATGCCTGATGAGAGCCCAACAAAGAAAAACAAGAGCTAGTTATGAGCTGTATGCTAAGAAAAGGAAAGAAGTCTATAAATAATGCAAGACTAAAATTAAAAAAATAGTTTAACAATGTACAACAAACAGAAGAATCTTACTAGAAGAATGAAACAAGTAAATTTTTCAATCAAGTTTTAAGGGCAAAAGAAGGTCAAATTAAGACGTGTATGTGAAAAGATAGTAATGGTCTCATAACAACACAAGGGAACAAGTGTTAGACAGATGGAAGAACAATAACACAAAGGGAACAAGGTTTTCTCTACAATTCCAATGCAGAAGCTATTGAAGTGTCCACAATCCAACAAGAAGAGCTGCATTAAATAACACCAACAATGAATTAAATATGTTACATAATTTAAAGTCTAAAGAACAATAAAGCAGCACAATCAGACAATATCTTGCCAGAACTAATTTAACACAGTAATGGAACATTAAAACAAAATCTTCCTCAGTTAATAATGAAAGTGGGGGTAAATGAAAAAATTCCTAGGTACTGGAATGAAGGAATAATACCCTAATAAGCAGGGTAAGAAGCTAGATTGTAGAAATTACACACTGATTTTTTTACAGTATCTTGGAACAATAGTAAATCAAAATCATACCACGGAAGAAGAAATAAAGCATAGAATTGCATTAGGGAACAAAACAATTCCATAACACCAATCAGTCTTTATTTAAAAACAGACTAATAAGTGAAGTTAAAATTAATGAGAACTCTAATAAGATATGTTGTAACAAGCAAGTGAAACTTGAGTATTAAAGGGTTCTTGCCAAAACAAAACGATTTTTGAAAGGATTATTTTGAAAATATTTGGGCCAATGTGTGACCCAAACAGCATTTTTTTATTGTAGGATTTGTAAATGGGAAATGTAGTGTGCTATTGAAACTTATCTACATGGAACGATAGGAGGTAGGAGTTGGGTGGTAGGCCATTGTTAGTAGGTGGGCCGGTTAGCTGGGTTTACCAACAACTTGGCCCACATGGAGGGGTTAGTAGGAGTAGCTAGTAATAGTAAGAGTTAACACTAGGAGCAGTAGGAGAAAGATAGAAGGAGGGGGGTTAGCTTTTCAGTAGTCACAGCTATATGAACTGTGGCATACAATTTGGTCAGTATTATATTTCTTAAAAAACAAAGTAGAGAGAATGTGAGAGACTTTTAAAGGACAATATGTACAACCGAATCACTAAAAGAAGCCTCAACAGGTTGTAGAAAGAGTAATTGTCCATACTGAAAGGTCAACATATATTTTAGAACCATCAGTAAATTGTATCTATAAATTTCCAATTCACAATTGAACAAATAAAACTTTTCATATACATCAAATCATACTTGAATCCAGGAAATTTTGATGTAACATCATGCGATTATATACCAAACTAAATACTGAACATATTTGTAGCATTATAAAATGGATTTGGTAACATTGAAGAGCCAAAGTTATAACCAACTTTTCAATACGGAAAAATGGGCTCTAATGACCTTGCTGTTGGCAAGCCCTTAAAGCCCCCCTGCACCCCCCCCAAAAAAGATTAATAATGAAATTAGTTTTGAACAACAACATAAGTTTTTCTTGAATAACATAAATTTTATAGCTAAGAGACAAAAATTAATTCATTTATCAACTTTAAAACAAAATTATAAAAAGCAGTTCATAATCACATTAATTGGAAATTATTACTATTACAAAGCATGTAATGTAATAATGGAGATCTCCTTACCACAGATATGAAAGTAGCACTCACAGTATCCATAGGAATGGATTTTGCACTGTCATCTTCATAACGTTTTATCCTGCAGGAAAAAGAAATGAAATTTTACTGAGAATTGTGACTTTTCTCGTGGCTGTTTAACACACATTATTTCAGTTTCATTTATATCAAGAAGCAAGCAAGAGATATTTGAAATGTGACACAAAAACCAGAAATATTTCCATAGCAACTTAATTTTTAAAATGAATACAGAATAAATTTGTCATGAGTGTAATTGTAAGACAGGGTCCTCAAAATAAATTTCAATACCTTCATTTTCAGCCTTCTTAGCATTTATTTCAAATAAGAATAATTTATTTCCTCACAGTTGCTGATACAAACAAAATATTCCTTCCATTAGTTCATACAACAGTAGTCCATACATAATACACAACTTAATTATCCACTTTTTGTCATGCCAGGCTGACCTAACATACAATAAACACTTGCCTTACAGCAAACAAGCAAAAATCTAATATTATACTTAATACTAAAAGATGGAAAAACTACAAATCCACCTACAACCAGGGGGAAACAATAGGACCTCAGAGGCAAGCCTCTTTTGAGGTTCCTTCAATAACATTACCTGCTATCATCAGTAGCAGTATAAATATAGTTAACAATGTTTTTTCTTGTAAGTTCCTTTCTTATAGCACTGCTACAGTAAATACTCTCCATATTTGTACAATAATTCTAATCTGCGTTCTATGTTTATCTACAATACAACAATCTGTAAGATATAAACCTTTCAGAACTTCCATGTACTATTTTGAAAAATAACTACTATAATCTTATGTAATTTGTTGAGCTTTCTCCTAAAAAGTTAAATTTATAAAACATTAAAAATGGTCTAGGGACATCAATATTATCCATACTTCTTCATTTATTTCAATATAAACCTACACTACTTGGCACGTTCCCACTCCGTCAATAGAAAACTGCCATAACTTTAAAGACAAAAAGATGTCTCACTGATAAAATTTGCAGTCTAAGAAATAATGGCCCAGAGTGATCAGAGACTCTTTTCTTGGTCATATCTCTTATTAAATATTTTTGCTATATTATTATTAGCATGAGGTTGCTAATGTATGTCTCACCCCAGCATACCAATGCATACTCTATCCTACTTTGAGCCAACAAGAAATATACAGATGTGTATACAATGTACCTGAAGGACAAAAATCTCTCCAATCTCTATAAAATTTTATTCTGAAACTACTTTAAAATCATACATAAATTCTGTTAAACATACTTAACTAACATTTTATTAAGAACTTTGAAAACATGAAGCTAAACTTTACATCAACTAAAGGGTGGATTATTCCTCAATTGGTTTTTTATTACTGATTGAATATTTAGACAATAACATAAGAGAGAGAGAGAAATAATAAAAACTTACCCAGATAAAATGTTCTTCTCATCTCGACTACAAGTGATATTCTTTTTGCTCTCTTCCTCAATTTTGGCTAAAACGGAGAAGGCAAATGAATGCCAAAATATTAGACTCGCTTCTTATTAAGGGACATTCTAGTACGTATCATTACCCATGCATTAGTGACAAAGGGGAGCAGTGTTGCTGTATCTGGCAATTTATTTGTAGCAAGGTTGTGCTCCAAAAGTAGTCGATTTGTATTACTTGCAGTCAAAATAAAAATGAATTATTTTCCATCTATAGGCATTACTATTTGAAATAAGCCTATATTCTTTTCATCTAATTTATTAAAATTTTATGCATTGTAAAACAAACTAATGATGGAAGAGCAATACTAATACAATAAACCTTTTATTGTATTGTAATTACACATTGTAAAATGAAAAATTTTGGCAGTCTTATCTTCCTTGGTTCTTTCTAATAGATTCAAAAGTGTTTCAAAAAGTGCAATCTAGCGGTTGTTAGCTTAATTTTCTTCATGCTACAAAGCCCAGTCTAACAGGAGTTTTAAGTAGAAAAGTTGCCTACTTAATGATTTCAAACAAGAAAATATGACTGGTCAGTATTTTTAAGATTTCTGGTCTTATTGACTATATAGATAATTAAAAATAGTCTAAAGAGTAGTGTGTTGCCTTAATTTGCCAGTTTTAAACAACACAAAAATCATGAAATCTGCAGCTTGTAACCTAATGTGGCAACACTGGAGGGGAGTGTCTAGGGCTCACTATAAATTGTGAAAGGCCAATTGCTTAAAGGTGTACCACAATATATTACATTACCTTTCAAAATATTGCATTTCAGCTGGTCAGGAGGTATAGGTCGAGCTCCTCCTGATACACCAACAGTCACAAATTTGGAATTATGGTTGTTTGGAAGCATGTAAATATCATTCATAGGCTCTGAATCTAAAGTTAAACTATTTTTTCTTACTTCAGCATCTAAAATACAATAAAAAAAATTCAATATCAGAAAATTTTATTCAAAACAGCACAGAGATTTAAATCAATGAGTAATTAGAGCATAGCACTTCCAAGACCAAGAAGAAATAAGAAAACAAGTGTATTGTTCACAAACAGACAAAGAGGGGTTGAGTCAATAAATTTGACCTGCATCGATGTTCCTTTTCCTCGTCTGGACAAGTGTGGATTAGTTAGCAGAGGTACCTTGGAGAAAATCAAAATGACCTCTACCAATGCCCTACATTGTTCTTACTTAAACACAGAGGGAAAAAAATATCCATCCAAAAATTGATACACTAATAAGAATTCAAGTTTTCATGGGTTGCCTGGAAAGACGAGCAAAATCATAGCTCAACTTGCAAACCAGGGTAGAATTTCTAATTTTTACAGTGATTCTTGCATTTCTTGAGCACAATGCAGATTCTGCGTCAACAACAAATGAAACAGCAAGTTTGACATAGAAGTATTCAGAGGAAAATGTAAACAATAATACACTAACCCAAAAGCTTCACTTAAATGTTTTAATGATTTTTCATATTCTTTTCAGAAACGAGACAAGAAAAAAAAATTCTTCAAGAAAAACTAAAACTAATTATCCTCCAGTGTTATCATACCAAGTATTTTGCTTTTAAATTATTCTCAAGATCAAACCAAAATTGAATAAATTTAAAGGGTGCCCAGAAATCAGTCCATTACTATTTCTTGGTGTAAAAGACAAATTTACCAGTAGCAAGTGTCGTACATAAGAGCTCATTATAAAACCTTCTCGCAATTTTAAGAAACCTAAAAAACATCTCCAAGGCTGTTTCTTTCTAGTAAAGTGTGGAGATGCTAGAATTTATTTCCATCTCAACATTGATGGTTTTACATATAAATTAGTTTCAACAACTATACATTACTTTATAGAATAATCCTAGCTTGTTCATGAGAATCTTAAAGGCAAATTAATAAGGACATGAAAACAAGAGAATGTGTAGAAGAATGTAGAAAGCTAAGATTGGAAATATCAGCAACAAAAACAACAGTTTGGTACAAAAAGCAAAAGGACAAGCAATCCTTCATTAAAAATGTCAGGTGTGCCAATAAAACAAAGCGCACAACATTTGGGGCTAATCATAGATGACAGACAACACTATAATGAACACATTGTGTATTAAACAGATAAGGTTTTGAAAATATATTACAGTCCACTCAGAATTGGACTTACAAAGCACAATATTGGACAAAAAGAATTGCTGATGCTATACAAAGGAGCGATATGATCTACCTAACTTATGGAGCAAGTGTTTGGGGTCACAAGGTATCAAATGTGCATGTGGAGAGGAAACTTAAAAACATGTGCAATGATTATGCATTCTTAAATTAAGTGGATGTTACTCAACAGTTTTGACAGAGGCATTACAGGTACTTATGGGAATAATGCCACTCGACCTGTTAGTGACAAAGTTAAAATTTCTGACGATATTACTAACTGAGGATAGAGATTTATATAAACGGCGAAAGACTTACAAAGGAAGACAAGAAATGAAAAAAGAAATTGACAGATGAACTTGTAAGAGGATGACAAGTACGATGGGATAAAGCAGAAGTAGGAAGATAGACTTACCAATACATACAAGACATTAAATTTAGATGCAAAAATTGAAAATGGTTTTCTCCGCCAAGAGAGATGTTAGAAATACTTATGGGACATGGGAATTTTGGGCAATATAGCACAGATAGGGAAGACTCCAGACAAGACATGTACGTGTGGCAACAGAGACAACACGGTAGATCATGTATTATGGGAATGTTCTTTAAGATGAAGAAAGATGGGATTATTATATGTACCAAAAGAAGAAAGGAATGTATCTACTGCAAGACAATAATAAACTAATAGCAACAAAAGACAGATATAATGATACCTTTGACTACATACAATGACTATGTGTGATAAAGAATATCTACAGAAGTGCAACATAAATAAAAGGTAAAAGATATTTTTTTCATGCGCAGGGGACAGGTATTTCCAGAAAGAGGAGCAGGACAAAGTAAATACCAAGATAATTAAAAAGAAAAGAAGATATTTTTATATCCACATAATGACTCTGTTGAAGATGTGGATAACATTTAATGGTTTTTATACGTACCAATTGATATGGTGAAATAAATTCATTAATGTATTAATGTATATGTGTAACCACTTAACATTCAAACTTTTTTCAATCACTTAAGAAATGTAGTTAAAATCTGACACACAGGACTTGCGTTGTAACAAATGTGCCAATGACTCTGTCCAAATTTCCTACAAACAAGTTAGTGATTTTATTCACTATCGACAAGACGCTAAAGTCTGCCAGTCTATCTTGGTCTATAAAATTTCAAAAATAATTTTTTATTGTTTTCAATTTCGATAATGAATGTTCTGCTGTTGCAACAGTCATGGGATGGTAAAAAAAAGTAATAGTACAGAATAAACAACAGGGAAACTAGAGGAAAGAGTAAAACACTCAATGAGTACCAAATTAACCTACTCCTTGGCATAATGCAACTTCATAATCTGATCCTTCAGACATCGCAACGACAGTAACTGGTAAAACACTTAAAAACTCTTGTTTTGTCAGAACATTGGTTATGCCAAATTTATAAATGATGTGAAATGTATTTTTCAGCATTGTTCGAAATTTTTAAGGGGACATAATTAACAATCATGAAAATAACTCTTTTCTTCCATCGTAACAATATCCTTTCAAAGTAAAAAGTGAACTTGGTAGCGCCTTGTGTCCAGGGGCCCCAGGTAATTGCACCGGGAGGACTGGTGGTAGTTACACCACTGTCCATGGGTCATACCATTTTATTAATGTTTGCAAAGATAGGGTTGAACTAGTCAAAACTGGTTTAGAAAAAACCTCTCATGAAGCAATAGAAACATCCAAGATAATTTACATTAAGCTAGTTGAAAAAAGGAACTTCCAACCTTAAATATTTAATCTTAAATACTTCACAAAGTGTACACATCAAGACATTTATTTGTAAGGTCCAGCTTAGATTTGTGACTCCCAGAAGTGATGCAAAATTATTTAGCAAGGTGAAGTCCTTGCTGAGCTAGCAAGCAGTGAAGGTTGCATTCATGCAACCGTAATTGTTTGTTAATCTTCCATGTTGATGTATGATGCGGAGTTAAACAGAAGAATGGTTAAAAGCAAGGGTTCAAGTCCAAAGTGGGGAGAAGCTGTTGTGTAAGGGTGACCTGTGCCTCAGGACTCCGTGTATGCGGACACCATGGGGGAGTCTTGATAAGTGATGCCTCTCACTTGAGATGACGGGTTGTTGGCCCTCCCATCATCTCTTTATGACAACGGGAATGGTTTTCAGATTTGATTGGTTATGGTATATTAGTGTCTAAGTTAGGAGTTTGATTCTTGAGTACTGCCTAAGTATAGTAGAACCAAGTTAACCGACTGCATTTTATACAAGAGTACGGTACAAGCAAGTTCATTGAATGCTTTTTAGGTATAAGTTTGGTAGGAGCAAGTCAGTTGTATGAATTTTATCTACAACTATGGTTAATGGGTTCTTCAGTGAAGGAAGTTAATTGTGTGATCTTTATGAAGTTGAATTTGATTACATATACTCATTGTGAGTGTGACCTAAAGATTTATTTAAAAATATATTCGGAAGGGGGTTTTCACCCAAGTACTTGTGATTCTTCTCAACATCCTCCCTTCCCACACATCACATTGCACCGCTGGCAAACTCACACATCTCTGCTTGGTGCATTTGGTTGGTTGGTCGGCGGACCAGGCTACCCATGCTGTAGGCACGACATCCCACCTATGTTTCTCTTTATTCCTAGATAGATCTCCATCTATTTACAGACCCTTACATAATTTTTGCTGCTTCCAAAAGTGTCCCTATTGAATAGTTTTAAAATGAGAAAAACAAAGTGTACAAGAAAGTACAGTTTTTCAATAAAGTATTTTAGATAATTTTTCCTCTGCTGTTAAAATTAATAATCCAGTTCTGCGATTAAGTAACATGCATAATAATGACCATCTATTTGAAACTACTTGCCACGAGTTTTAGCTTCTGATGATGAAATAGTATTTTTAATTTCATCATCCTTAGTTGTGTTTAAAGTATCCTTGACATATGTCTTCAGTAAAGAGTCTAATCTATCTTCTGCAGCATTTTTTACAATCCCTGCAAGAAACAAATTGATTAACATTGTAAGTATATGCACTATGCAAGTTTACATCATATAATAAAATTGAATGGGTGACAAAATATTAACAGCAAATATAAGGATCTGATGCAGCTGAAATAAATCGTAATAATTCAAAAGAGAGATTGGAATGGAGTTTACTCACTCTATTTTGAAAACAGAATAAACAAACCATGCACAAATTTCTAGTGTAGAAAAGAAAACACTACACAGCAGATAGTTCATGCTGCCTAATTCGAGAACCAGTAAATGATGGTGACCTTTCTTTGGACATGTCCTCTAACACCACTGAACTCGGAGTTCAATAAAGGCATTCCTAGGACTTCAATGAATTGCAAAGAACTTCCAGGAGCTTAACACATGCAGGTATTGCTTGCAAATGCATAGAGCTAACGTGTGTATATGTTTAAGTTCTGAATTAAAGTAAAAAAGTGAGCTGGCCTCACTTCAACTTTGAACCAAAATATTTTAGTTACATTTGACTATTACACCTACTTCGATACACACTACATTTGCCTTTCATGCAAACTACAGAAAACCATGATCTGAGGCCCTGTCTCACATCATCTCTCTCAAGGAACTTACGCTTAAGATTTGGAGAAAAAGAGAAGTCGTAATATATTCTTAAGGCTGTAGTAGAGCCAGCAACAGGAGAAAACTGGATTAATACAACCTATCCAGTGAGAAACAAAAAGATATTCTTAAGTGGACAATACAGGGGAAGTATGAAGTACCTGTAAACTTATTCAATGAGAATCTTAAACAATACAAACAATTATTAAACATTAAAACTGAAGCAAAAGTGACATTAGAAGGTAATTCTTTAAGTAGTTTCATAAATACTAGAGACGGAACATATAATAAAGTCTCTCAAATCCGAATCCTGAAAGGTCGTCAAACGCGCACACGGAGAAGGAGGAGGAGGAGAAGAAGAAGAAGAAAAGGAGAAGAAGAAGAAGAAGAAAAGGAGGAGGAGGAGGAGGAGGAGGAGGAGGAGGAGAAGGAGAAGAAGGAGAAGGAGAAGGAGAAGGAGAAGGAGAAAACAAGGGAGTTCTTAATAATAGAGTCTTAAGGTTGGAAAATATTAAAAAGATGAAAAATTTGAATTTTGGATTGTATCACAAGTAAGAATACTTCTAAAGCAATTCTCAATTTTTTTTAAAAAGAACATATGAGTAGCATATAGTAACAGAGATATTTTGATACAATGAAAATTTCAATATGGCAAAAGTAAGTATAAAGTGTAAACTCTAAGTTCATTTTCATTTTGATAACACTTCAAGCTCACTCAATACAATTAGATAAAGCATAATTCTAAAAATAATAGCACATTTTTGGCAAGGGAAGCACACATTACAAGAAACAAACAAAGTTCGAGTCATCTCTCAACATACAATAAATATACCAATAAAATACAATGTAACATCTTATGTCATACTATATTAATGTACACACACAAATTTTAGTATCTGGATCCTGCTTCTATTTTTCTATTACGTACAAACAGTTTTGAGAATGCTACCATTGTAAAAAATATGAAATTAAGATGTGGTGGTGTGGATGGCATAAATACCAAGACATTACCGGTCTTACAAAATCAGTGAATTTGAATGAGAATGGTACGTAAAGCGATTTTGTAATCGTTAATATAGGAGTTCCTCAGGGCACCATTTTGGACCAATTGCCTTTGCCATACGTCAACAATGTTCTGACTGATTTTCCCAACAAGTCTATAGTTTCTTTTGCTGGTGATACAGCAATTATCACAGTAGACAAAAAATGGCCATTAGCCGAAATTTAGATGAAAAATTTCCTTTCTACCATATCAAGCTACTAAGCTTTAAATAAACTTTCACTAAATACGGATAAATCTGTGTTTATGACTTTTGGGTTCTACTGTATTCGTGTTCCTGAAAACATTAATGTACATGTTAATGGTACTAAACTAAATAAAGTAGAGAAATGTAAATATTTGGGTATTATACTGGATTATAGAATGACATGGGAATATCATATTGACTACTTGGTAAAAATAACCTGATATTTAATCTATATTTTTCACAAAATATCTAATTACATGTCAACTAATACATTATGTTTAATTTATTATGTTCTACAGTATTGTTAATTATGGTATCATAGCTTGGGGAGGTGCATTCTCAAACAATTTGTTGTTAGAAAGAATCCTTTAAATATAGAACAAATGTTTGCCTATGAATCGCTAAAATTCCATTCTGATGACTTCAGTGTTGAATTCCTCAACTCTACCAGCTGTACTAGGATTAAAAGTTTACATATTCCTAAAAGGAAAAATATCAGTAAGTTCCAAAAATAGTTATTTCAGAGCAATAAATGTTTTCAATAGTTTACTGAATAATTTAATAATTTTAACAAATACAACAATACAAAAAAGGTTATTATAAAAAAAAGGATCATTGTAAATATTTGAACAGCTATTTACTAATGATATAAATATAAAGATTAATGAAATGATTTTATGACGCGTTAATTCTTTGAGGTAAATTTGTGTTAAATATTTTGTTTACAGTTTTATTTTATGTTTAGTTAGTTTAAGTTTTCCAGTCCTACCAACAGGTAATTCATTTTACCTCTGTAGGAGACACAAGAATATTATCTTTGTACTCAACATAATGTGTTCTGGTAATAAATAAACAAATAAATAAATAAATATATTTTAAAATTTCTGAACTTAATATTGAAATTTTTACAGGAAATACATTTAATCGAGAAGTTCAATCAATAACCATCAGATGGTCCCATTGCAAATCAGCTTATAAAACTGGTAACATTTTAGGAGCAAATGGTAAAAATTTGTTTTTTAAGTAATGGATAGTTGGCAGCATATTAATTATTATATTAAGATCAGTAAATTGAAAACTTGGTACAGTTTCACCAATCTTTACTATATATTATAAATGCACTTCATGATTCACAACACTTCACAAAACACCACTAAATCATGAGACAAGTTTCGGAGTTTCTTTCCTCCATCATTTGTCATGAGCAACTGAATGATTGGAATCAGTCAGTACTGAATGTTAACTTGTTTAATAACAAGACTGAGACAGAAACAGGTTCACAAAAGTTTTGCTTTGAAAAATTACTCTGCAATTTATATCATTCCTAAAATATGCCAACAATTATTCACGCATTATTCAACTAGAAACTTATCTCTTCCTCCATCCAGTCAAATCTTACAAGTCACAATGTTTGCAGACACAGGAAGAGGAAAAAGGATGATTTTTATAACTGTTTTTTTCTCTATTTTTTACGATATAATGTTTGGGGAAAAGACCTACATAGGAAAAAGAAAATTTTCTAAGTCAAACAAAGAAACAGTGAAAAATTGTCCATCAAAGATGAACTCTTCTGCTCTGTGAATTATGAATTAAAAGTTAATAATATTAATGATATTTTTTGACGTCTGCAATCTTCTGAATAGTAATTATATAACCCAGAGCTTCCAACTAATGTTAGCCCATCGGCCATATTCCACACACTTTCAATCGATTGTGGGGTTTGGCAAAATGTTGCC
Organism: Laupala kohalensis; assembly: GCA_002313205.1. Lineage (NCBI taxonomy): Eukaryota > Metazoa > Arthropoda > Insecta > Orthoptera > Trigonidiidae > Laupala > Laupala kohalensis. Next base: position 1,960,617 of record NNCF01126352.1, on the reverse strand, counting down.
TTACAAATAAAAGTAATGGGTCATATTTATTTATTTGCAATGCAATATTTTGATTCTCATCAACAAATTTATAATATTCCAAGCTGGAAAAATTAAATAGTATTGTTCTTTGATTTTAAAATGTATTTTTAATACGTAGTTTTATAATCAAATGTTTCCATGTTGTGATGTATGACCAGGTAATCCTGAACACTATTTACTGTCTTCTCTCACCAGATGTGTCACATCAAATATAATTTCAGACACCATAGATTTATAACACAAAGTAGTGCCCCCTCCCACCAATGTTAGAAGGAAAATGTTATGTAAAATTAATATAACACGTGAGCCATAAAGAAAAAAGTTTTGCGGGCCACCAGTTGGACTGATTTAACCAATTTTGACGATTTAATTTCAAATACAAATTAATATAAATTCACAGTATGTCACAATTTTAAGAAGACAATGTAAAAACCATATAAAATGTACATAAAACGTTTCGTCTCTAATGTGAGACATTATCAGGTGTGATAACCATTTGTTATGTTCTAACCATAATGAAAAAAGGAATGTACACAACTTAGATTTGCAAATAAAATGAGTACAATCTGCAAAATAGTTCAAAATCTAGAATTTTTATTTGATGCTATTACAGTATTTCTACAATGAAATATTATTCCAAAATAACATATGCAAAGAAAATTAGAGGCTCCTGACTGCCACTAGTCTTGTACCCAGCAAAATCAAATGTAGATACAATTTAAATGATTATTTCTTGATTGAACCATGAAACCAGGAACCAAGATCTGGATTGAACCAGGAAGTTTAAGTTTTCATCTAAGAACCTCATTAATTGAACAAGACTGTAGGAAATGTTAAGAGGGCAAATTTGCCTTCTCTGGAAAACATGTGAAAAGGCACAAAATGCAAGAATTTTAATAACTAGAAATACACAAAAAGCATTTTTCAACATACCTGCTTTAGGTAGAGTATGGTCTTTCTCTGTAGTTGAAACCATAGCTGTAGCATCAGAAGAAAATTCTATCAACTCTGTCTCCTTACGGTCTCGATCAAAATCGATCACTTCAGCATTAGTTGTACTACATTGTCCACAATCATCCGACTTTCCAGCATTCCTAAAACACGTATTTACAACATAATCTACATAGCCATACAAGGCGCTTCCTTTACTCATCATTCTTTGCCAATAATAAAGCAACATGTGGGGCAAGAAAGGAAGCATATCACACAAGAAAGTAAATCAATTGAGTTGCAAGGTTTTTCTTACAACACAAACTACAATACTATATTAGAAATAATCAATCACATGAAAAATACTACAGTATTTAACCGAATATAGTCTCCCCTTATTTTAGGAGACAAAACTTGGAAAAAAATGAAATTGAGTAAACTCAAAATATTTCTGAAGGGAAATGCTCATTCAAAATTCTATGTGAAAAGTTTGGCTCAGGTAAGCATAATCATAAGGATTTAAAAATGAAAAGGTAACTAGTGCTGTTCCAACCTCTAATATAGTCCCACTATGGATTTTTGGTCAATTTTTTCAAAGAAAAAAGAAAAAAAATGGCGGGGTACTATATTCAGGTAAATATGGTAACTGACACTGAATAACCATCACCTCAACCATTACTTCAACTTCCTGAAACTACCATTCTCAGAAACAACTAAAAATTCCATAATTTCCTCTGGTCACAAAGCATGGGCCAGTAACAACAATAATACTCAGAAAAGTAAAAAAAGTGTAAGTACACTTAAACACTAGCTTTTGCTAGCTGGCGGTTTTACCCTTATGGTCTTTTAAAAAAAACTCAGAACTACTCATGCCTCAAACTTGATCACAGACTTTATTTATGATAAACTAGATCAAAATGAACAAATAGTTGTAACTTTCCTGGACTTGACCAAGGTTTTTGATACAGTTGACAATAAACTACTCTAAGATAAGTTGTACAACTATGGGATTAGAGAGAATGTGTTTAAAATAATAACAAGTTATCTGCAAAACAGGGACCAAAGAGTAAAAGTAAATAAAGTTGTATGTAATTTCTGTAGCCATCATTGAAACAACTCTGAAGCAGTTTCAGAATGAATTGGTGGTAGTAGGTGGAATGGGTGGACTAACGCGAGCTTAAGCCAGTACACCAGTCAACTGGACAAAGCAATGCTTTCGCCCAGTCTCATTACTACCATCTAATTTTTATTCTTTCATTATGGCGAGTACAATAACATACGTATAACATTCTTCCAGAATGTCAGAGTCATCTAAGTCATGATGCAATCATGACATTTGTGGTCAATGAAACATATCTGCTAAAAGAAGGAAATAAGGGGTAGGAGTGGAGTCGTTGTCCACTGGTCCACGCTCCAAGAGCCCTCACAAGTAGAGTTGCCATCAACAAAATCTAAATCTAGGACATGGAGACCGAAAACCCCAAATTTTGGAGCTACAACCCAGATGTATGAAAAATATCAACCCTTTGAAGTAATACTTTTAGATTAACTTGTTATTACATGCCATTAAGAATAATAAATAAAGACATTCTTTCACAGCCAGAAACTGGTTTTTACACAGAATTCAATAGATCCTTCTCTGCACAGAAAAGAAAATCAAAATCAAAAACTCAGTTCTATAAAAAAATTGGAATTTCATTTTTCACAGTAAAAACAACAACAAAGAGCTGAGTGTTCAGGCTGTGTTATCTCGCTAATGTATAACACAACATACTCCTCGTTACAAAAATGATCCTAAAATTATAATTGCTCCATAATGGAGTAATTGTAACTCACGTAATAATATGCGTTGTGTTTGCAATGGCATGGGCAGGTTTTGAATGATCGCGACAGTTAGTCTTCATCGTACGGTTTGTTTAAAATTTCTGAATGAAGAAGAAAACCATGACCCGACACTCCCCAGACACCCTTGAAACTAGGACATATAAGGGGAAACTCGGACTGATGGCAACACTACTAAGTACTAAGTAGTGTGTAGGTCACCAGTCCATGTACACAATCCTTTTCCCTCTGTAGTTCAATATATATAATACTAGAGTATATACAATTAATGCTAATTTTTTAATAAAATAAATAAAAATAAATTTAAAAAATAAAAGTAAATAAAAATAAAAAATTAAAATAAATAAAAAACAAAATGAAAATAAACAAAAAATAAAATAGAAAAATAATAAATAAATTAGTAATTTAATAAATAAATAAATAAATAAAATAATTTAATAAATAATAAATAATTTAATAAATAATAAATAAATAAATAATTTAATAAATAAATAAATAATTTAATAAATAAATTAATAATATAATAAATAAATAAATTACAGAATACTGATAATTTGGCAAATCAAATAATAGATATTGTAAAGTAGAGCATTAAATTATTTAATTTACTTAGTAAATTTAGACCTGATTAATAAAAAATAATAACTGGATCTTGACCATTCAATATAATTGAAATAGTATCATGAGGGCTTGGTCAATAAAAAACAATATCTTAATAATATGTCAATGTTTTGAGTTTTATTTGAAACCTTCTTCAGAGCTGATAACACAAACAGGTGACTATTACTATCAGGACAATTGAAATTAATTAAACAGAAAATCATACATAATAACACAGACAAACAATAATACAAACAATATAATATTATAGCACACCTCATTATTCTATTATGGACAAATCATGGGAGATCTGATAAGAAACCTCATCCCACTCTGTGACGTGTGACTTCCTCCCAGCACACCACACTGTACATCTTCATGATGAATCAACAATGAGAGCAAACATCAGATTCTTTCTGCTCATATACATAAAGTTATTGCCAACCCACAAGTTAAAATTTTGTTGTTGTTGTTGTTGCCTTGTTTGTATTATTGTTTGTCTGCATTATTTTCTGTTTAATTAATTTCAATTGTCCTGAGAGTAATAGTCACCCATTTATTTTATTAGCCCTGAAGAAGGTTTCAAATAAAACAGAAACGTTGGCGAGTTATCAAGTTATCAAGGCGAGATATTGACCAAGCCCTCACTATACCATTTCAATTATATTGAGTGGTCAATATCCAGATCAGAGGTGGAGGTCAAGAGTGAAGAGAAGATGGTGGAAAATACAACAAGAACAGGTTTTTATTACTATCTTAAAGTAGAATACGGTGATCATACAGTTCAGTGTGCTAAAACTATTGCTAAGGACATGCAGAAACTAGCATCTAGAAATTATGACAAAATATTTCTGATTAAATGTAGAGCACATAATGTTGTACCTAATCATATCACACAAAACATCAAATGTGTTTATAGATTGTTCACAGAGAAGAGTCCTATAATGAATCAAATAGAAAAAACAGTTGTTACATTTCAAAAGAGTATATTAAATCTAGAAGTATTGTATATGATACTATTTCAAAAAAGAATATCTTTCCAGGAATTTTACATCACTAATGTACGTCACATGATGTACAGTGTTACTTTCTTTAATTCAACAAATTGTGTTACCGTTCACTCACTTTCAGATCCCCAAAAATATTTCTACTTCAATAGACAAACACAAAAATAAAGTGCAAAAGAAATAAGAGACCCAACAAACCTTTGACGCTCCTTGGACATAAGAGATGGTCTCCGAGCATACCTCTGGCTTGGGCGCCTTTCAAACTGAACTGTGCGACGAGCACGATTCAACTGTGTGGTTTGAAATTCTGTTTTTCCACTGTAAACAAGAATAGAATGAAATTAAGTAGGCAACCACCAAAAGTGGTTATGTAGAAAAATACAAAAGACTAGTAGAATGAAAAAGAGGAGTAGAAGGAAGACTAGGATGTAGGTAAAAAGAGACAGAAATAAATAAGATTAATACATAGAATGATACAAAACTTAGAATACAAGAAAATCTATATTTTTACCTATATCGAAATCGAGATCCCATTCGAAAGAAATTCTGACGAGCTGTTGGTCCTTTTACAGGAACACGTAGACGAAAAAATGCATGATGTTCAACAGCACATTTCCACAAGTGTTTACAAGCTTTCTCATTGTGCAATCTGTAACAAGGAGAACATAAGGATTTTTTCACAATAAGAGAGAAAAGAAGGGAGATAAAAATAGAGGATAAAATCCAGGAATATAAACACTTATTTTTGTACTGTCTTAAACTGAAGTACTTTGATACTGTATTCACAATAACTCTACAGCACAAATTGTGGGTGAAAAGTAAATATAAAACCATCAATATAACAGTAGGATATACTAATGAATTATTTTGATTAATACAACTTTTCAGAAGAGTAAACAGTTCGCAGAATTTCCATGTGAATGCATGCAAGAAGGATTAGAGTTCAAATTCGCACAGGTATGTATATAACTTACAGAGTGAGATATGAGCAAGATATTCTCGACTTTTAATCTAAATTTATTGGTATCTATTATTTCCAAGGTTGAACAGTATTAGTAATGTAACAATTTTCAAATGTGACAATGTTCAAGAACTGTGACTTTTTAGGGATGTCTTTCCATGCTTGTACATTTGGACAGTTCCCTGTCAGGTATACCTCAGGTTAAACATTTGGGAATGCTACCCCAATTTTGGGAGGACACCAAGAAAATATAATAACATGAAAACACCATGACTGTCATGACAGACATGAACTATAATCTCAACTGTCAACTGGCATATTGCACAGCTCAAAAACAGTTCAGAAGCCTTCTCCCAATACATCCATTAACTCCCCCTCCAAGCCTACAATGACCCAGGCCAATATGGATTGCAAATCACAAGCAAGAGCCTCCAGCTTCATTACTTTAAGTAGTCTTTTCTTGGCAAGTGGGATGGAAGTTTTATTATCTTATTATTTTATTACTATTGGAAATATTATTATTTTATTGACATTACAAATGCTAAAATACTCAGCAGAGTTAAAATTAAGTTTCGTGTGCATAGCTATAGTTCTATGAAAGGTACACTAACCTGAAAACAAACGTATGTTCCAATTCATGACTTTGCTCATCATCTTCAACGACGACAAGGGTTAATTTTCTTTTTTTGAAATCTAATTTACCAATTTTAGGCCTGAAACACAGAGCTCAAGTAATCAAGTTGTGGATTCAGGAACATGGTAAATGAACTAACATTGTAAATACATACTGCAGCATTAACATTTTATAAAGCAAGCACAGAAAAAGTGCTTAAACAAATATCTGATCCATCAGAAAAGAATAAGACAAAGAGATCCAAGAATCAACCCTTTGAGGTGCAAAGAAGTAGAACCAAATTTCAAAATTTGTACTCTTCACCTTTGCATCACCAATAAATTTACAAAATCCAGAGAAATTGACAGAACTTTACATGGATAAATGAATTAAAAATTAAAAACATTCTTAATTTATATTAAATGTGAATAGTGTTTTTGAAACTGGATGCTGTGAAAGTGAAGTTTACCATCAGCAATACCTTGTTAAATATAAGAAAATAAAATAACTCTGGTGAACTGCAAACAAAAAAATCAGCAGGTGCCTATAGATTTTGATACTAAAATTGTGAATCATCAAAAATGAAATTATTCTGTTCACTGCAGAAATCTATGAATTTAACACTGGGAAGTATTTTACAACAAAAAAACTGGAAGAACATTCTAAATTTCGGTATCTAATCACAAGTTTTTACAAGGATGTATACAGGTGAGAAGCTCAAGTACCTCATCAGCTGATCATAATTGTTTACCAAGACAACAAGCCTCCAAAACTGATTGAAGCTAACTAATGTTTGGTGGAGTTTTAGAACTTTGAATACTAGTTAAAACTCAAGTAATTTAACATTCTCTGTTTTACAAAATGAAATAATCTTAGAAATAATCTTACCAGAAAAATAAACCAATTTTCTGATTTCCTTCAAATACCAAAATACCAGTCGGAGTCAATCCTAGTGAATATTCGCATCCATCTTTTCCCTGTAAAGAAAAAACAAGTCACTCAATTACCTTTCTGAAGAAAAAAAGACATCAAATACTTGAGCATATCAACACTGACATTTTGATAGACTGTTTTGATCAAGAGATCAAATTTTTTGTTTCGTTAGGGGGGCCGTGTGTGGATACTCTATGTGCTGGTCGTGGTACTCGACCACCACCTGTTCTCGGACAGCCTCCAAATGACACTGGGGAATGATGTGCGAATGAGGTGAGGAGTGAACGATGGTGAGTGAAACTTGTGGTAGATTGAAAGAAAGGGAAAACAGGAATACCCAAAGAAAACCTGTCACAAACTCGCTTTGTCCATCATTGCAATTTCTACTCGGAATAAAAAAGATTTGACCAAGCATCACCAGAGATAGAAGGCAAGTGCTCTATGCACCACACCATGGGTCTCACAAATAACAATACAAGAGAGATAACCAAAAATAATAATAAGTAATTCAGAAACACACATAAAAATTAATAACAATTCATAATACTTACAAGCACAATATGATTATCCACACCATACATTTCCAGCCACTTCACTTTATTCAAATAATTCATTTCAGCCTGCGCTGGAGTCAGGCCCCTGGATAATGCAGAATAACATTCAAATGAAAAATAAGGAGAAAAAACAAATAATAAAAGTAACTTCCATACTTACAACATTTGGACAACTTAATTTAGAAAGTGTATAAAAATGTTAACACTAAAATCATGATGTCAAGATAGCAATAATTTTTTCATTAAAAACTCGAGCTTTACAGTCACTCAAATAATAGAGAAAAAAAATTATATGCCACATGTTTTGTAGTGTATTCTTGAAGCAAACAAGAAAATACGTTTTGAAAGTTATAGCCTTAAAGCTAGATTCAAATAAGTTAAAAATCCTTTGAAACAAGTACTGAAAATAGAATTTTAATGGAATTCTTGTGTATTAATACTTTGGTTCCTTAATTTTCTGAAGATATCAGGTATTTTACTAAGTAGAATTTCTGAAGAAAATTCCATCTTATATGCAACCTTAAGAGATAAACAATGCAATCATGAAATAGGTCAGTTAGAGTACATTGAAAAGTTTTTGTGATAAGAAATATGTACAACAAAATTACTTACTTTAGTTTTTTAAATTCTTCTAAGACTGCCAGCTCTATTTCTTCAGTTTGATTAGGAACAAATCTGAACTCTGATACTACACCAGGAGAATGACAAGATTCATCATAATCACCTAACTCAGCTGGAATAAAAAAAATACGTTGTACTAGACGATGGATTAAAATTATTATTCTTACTTAATTCACATTCTTATTTGATTTTTGCCCCTCACAATCCAAATGACACAGCCAATCAATGGCTGAAAAATTTATTGGTTAACACAATCAGAAGATCAAGAAATACATAATTCCACTATAAACTTTCTTGTAAAAATGAACCAAGCCCAAATAGGAAATATAAAAAGCAGGAAGAACTAGAGGAAGAGCCACCAAGTAAAAATTAACTACGGCAGGGATCAGTTATGTTCCTGAACAAAATTGGAACTCTCTGAATACCATGCAGTCAAGTCCTAAGATAAAAAATGATGCATATATTTCTTCCGTGTGCCCTACACATGGAGAAGATATGTGATAACTTTTGGTCAGGTGAATATGGTGACGAACCAGGAATCGAACCCGGGTCTCCTGCTTTGATTGCAGGGGTGTAAACACTACACCACCCGCTCGCCTTCCATAACCATACACCATTTCCAAGCAGACTTAAACCCCGGACGACCTGAGACACATCCCCAGACAGGAGATAAGTGAACTAGGCGGCACACTATTCAGTGTGTGCTTAATTACCGGTTTTACATGTACCTATGTGTTGTTCATTATGCATATATTTCTTCCATGTGCCCTTTATGTTGAGAAGATATGTGATAATGTTTGGTCAGGTGAAAATGGCATCTCGTGAAAAAAGGTCTGGGTGGAAGGTGAATGGGTGGTGAGGTGGTTAACACTCCTGCGATCAAAGCAGGAGACCCGGGTTCGATTCCCAGCTCGGCGCCATTTTCACCTGACCAAATGTTATCACAATAAAAAATTATATCACAAAATATTTGCCCCATCTTTACAGGAATGTTTTTGGTATTCACCCCCTCCCCCTTGGTGGGTCAAGTTATGTTGGGGGTCAAAAGTGTACAAAATGTAAAAGGTGAACCTCAGTGGCATTGCCTTGGATTTGGCTGGCCCACTGCCATACACTTACATTCTTATTAAATTTTCTGAACAGTACTCTGGTTCACACTTTGCAACACATAATGTGCAAGTCAAATTTAAAAATTATTAACTTTGGGCAAAAAGAACACATTGCAAAATCTGCAGAAGCAAAATTATAGACATAGAGAAAAAAAAATTATTGTACAGAAAGAAATAAAATTTAAAATTTTTAGTTTTCTTAATCAAATTTTAGAAGTCCAACAAATTGAAGACATTCATTCACTGGCCACAAGATTTAACTAAAGACAAGTCTGCAATTGATGAGAGAAATATTCCACAAAACAACCCTGAAGGTAATTGAAGTTCTGTAGTGTAGTCAAACTAGTATTTAAAATGCTAACAAAAATTTTATTATAAAATGAGCCAAATAATTGAATATTGTTCATTTTATTTTTAAAAATCTTACACGCACCTAAACAGGTGGGTATGGTTTTTACGATTAAGTTCCAAAGGTTTTGTTATTTTAAGTAAATCTTTCTTAAAATCAAAGAAATGAAACGTTTACATAAGGAAATTTGGTTCAAACCCCAGGAGTATACAAAAAAGTTTAGAAAGAAACTACATCATTTCTAATTTGTTGCCTCAATTACTCACATTGTAAAGCTAATGCAGCTAGTTCAACAGCAGTCTGATATGGACATTCTAATTTTCCTTCAAAAATATCTTGTTTTAATTGAAGGAAAAATTGGTATCTAGTAAGTTCTTCACGAAGACTATTTGGCTCAGACGAATAAAATTTCACCCTCAGGCGAAGTGTGTATGGGGGTCCAACTGAAACAAGAAAATCATTACATGCAAAGCCAATAAAACCGACTCAGCAAACCAAAAAGAAAAAAATTGAGAGTTTATTGAAAATTGAAATAAATTTAATTTAGTATAAAAAATATTTGATGAAAGATCTTCCACATTTCGAGACCTTCATAATTCATAACATTATAGTTTTTCCCTTTACAGCCCACACAAATAACTGAAATTTCACTGTCAGGCAGGCAAACAGATGAGATTTCAAAAATATTTTCTGCAGTACCATGAACCTATGAAATTACATAGTTTTTCAAAATCTTCATTCTTTTCACTGTCATAAAACTTATCCCACTCTACATAAATCACAACATAAAAGAGACACTTGTGACATTCTTGGACAATATGGATATGTTTTCCAACCTACACGAGCATGATGAAAACCTGAGTTTACATCAAGTATTCGGATATCTTCTTCAGCAGCACACTGCTAGTTCTCTAGTATTTACACAGGAACACATCAATAAACCTTATTAGTCTTCCAATAGAAAGAGGACCCTATAGACACAAATCTCACTTTTATCTACATCAGTAATCACAATGCATTACAACACTGGGTCTAAATACTACATATTGTGTGCGTTGAATATTTAAAATTTTATTTCTATCACCTATATGCACACCACAAAAGGGACTTGCCAATGTGCTGACTTGACCATCTTTAAGATAACTTGGCAAAAATATTTATTTATTTTTAGGTCGAAGTGCTTTATGCTACAAACCCCAAGTTTAAGATCATTAATCTAGACAACAAAAGTAACTCTTATAAGGGTATCTGTATATTTCCTAAAAGTAAATTTCACAATATTTTAGTGCCTATTGGGGACTTTCTAAAATANTATTTTTTGATCAAAAATGTGTTAATAAAAAAATATTATTAATTATTCACAAACCTCCCACATGGGCTGTGGGTCAGCCACAGTGCAGGGTAAATGTGTGGCACCTCATAACCTGTGCTTAATAGAGTACTTAACTTGTGGACGGGCCCTATGCAGTGTCATTGCTGGATCCAATTTGTGCTGGGTCCAAGAATAGCATTTTTAGGAGGCATCAAAGGATATGTAACAGGCCTCTCCCCACAGATATGAATTAGAGATCTTAAATTAAGGTCTCTTATATGAACTATCATAAACATCGTAGTACTAATATCGATAGGTCTTTTCTTCGCCATGCTATCAAATGTAATAACAGAGCTGCCTGACATGGGACGAGCTGGTAGGTTTTTTTTTCTTTTATTGAACCACATACACCATAATAATGATGTATGGCGAGTCATAGTACTAACAACAATAACAATAATATTTACATATAAGAATAACAACATTATATTAATTTTGATACATTTAACCATATTCATTTAACTTAGGCTAAGAAAAAGTTAACATAAAAATACAATTTTTTTCTACTATTACAGAATATTAATGTTTAGTTAGGCTAGGGTTGTTAGATATCTATGGTAGGAATTCTATTATTTTACTTTCATTTTATTAATTTATGTCAAGGTCTACATTTATGCTAAAACAGTGTAATTTAATGTGGTTAGATATTTTCCTGCATCATGGGTCACCTTCTGCACCTTTGTTCTAATGATTACCTGCAACAGATTGTATGTCGTACATTAGTTATTGTCATTAAGGAATTCTCGTACACTGTAGTAGAGTTTCTGTTGTAAGAATTGTTTGATGGGTTCAGTGTGTTAATGTTTTTAAGGTTTAGTGGTAACGCATTATATAGCTGTATTCCTGCATTATGAGTGCTTTTTTGGCTAAGAGTGGATGTTACCTGTGGTTGATGGATATTTCTGGTCTGTCTAGTGTAGTGAACATGAACAGTGGAATTAAATGTATAGAGTGGTCCTTTGTCTAGTAGATCCTTTTCAACAAAGTTCAAAGTTTCAAAAATGTACATGCATGGCAGTGGAAGTATTTTCAACTTTTCATATAATGGTTTACATGAAGAGAGTTTATTAGTGTTGGTAATTGTTCATATTATTCTCTTCTGTAAACTAAAAGTTTGTTTTATTTCTGGTGCCTGTCCCCAAAATATTATACCGTATTTTAGAATGGAATGGACCTTTGCATAGTATACTGTTCAAAGTGTATCTGTTGTGCAATTTACTGTTAGAACTTTGATGGCATAGTTTATTGTGCTGAGTTTCATATTCAGTGTTTCTAGGCGACATTTCCACTTCATGTTATCCTGTATAGTAAGTCCCAGAAACTGTGGTTTGTTTAAAGGTGAGGTGGTTACCATTAAATTCAACGTTAGGTGTGTACTGTTTAGATGAACGAGGATTATGGAATGAATCTATGCAAGTTTTGTCCATGTTATTATGAATTTATTTTGTTGGAACCATTGGATTAGGGTAGCAATAGTGGATTTGAGTGTTAAGTAAGTTTTCGGCAGTTTTGGCATGGAATAAGATGTTTGTGTCATCAGCAAAAAGTACAATTTTGTGGTTTTTGATGATGGATGGAATGTCATTAATACATAGAAGAAATAGTATGGGTCCCAGGGTGGAGTCCTGTGGAATTCTGTGAGTGACTTGCATGAACTGAGACCAGTGATGTTTTATTTGATTTTCATGTTGGTAGGATATATGTACTATTTGCTGTCTTTCAGATAAATATGACTTTAGTCTGTTGTATCCTATTCCCCGAATTCCATAATTTTCTAGTTTACCAAGGATAATTTCATGACTAATTATATCAAAAGCTTTTGTGAGATCTAAGAATAATCCAACAGGGATTTCTATCTGATCTAGTGCAATCAAAATTTCATTGAGAAAAGCAAATAGAGCAGTTTCAGTAGATCTTTAAATCCATGTTGGGAGTCTGTAATAATTTTGTTACATTTTAAGAAGCTTTTTAATTTGTTATTAAATGTTTTTTCTAGTATTTTTCCCCGCGAGAGAGAACATGAAAGATCGGTATACTTGTCGCCAGCCAAGTTGACGAAATCTACTATTCATTTCGAGCGCTAACTAGGCACTACCCACCGAAAGAAAATATAATCACTGCCAACTTAGATAGAAAGATCGTCTTTCTATCAGCTCACATTCCGGAGACGACGTCTTTCTGAACCAGCGTCAGCCAAATTAATTCCACAACGCCTCACGAATGTTCAACTATCCTCTTGTTTGTAACATCCACACCAAAGAAAGCTATTTTTAGATTGAGTTTCAGTCTGCTTTTCTGTGACTCATCTCTTCATCCACAGGTCGGCAATGTGTCATCAACACGTCTGCATGACATCGCCCCAGCGACGATTGAAGAGATTCTGAGGCAGCTGTCGGGTTTAACGACGCGTCGGGTAGTTGGGTCATAGGCTCAGCCGACGAGCTAACGTGCGGACAGTGAGATGTTTTTAGTAATGCCCGATAGAGAGAGGATGTTTGCGTTAAGATAGTACAATGCCAATGCGATATCCTAGCGCGCGAACAGGCAGCTACTAGCCTAACCACTGTTATTTCAGTCTTTTTTGTCCACTTACGGTTCAACGCAGGATAAAACAAGCTTAATTTCGTGCATCTAGCTCTCATGTGCATCACTTTTTGTACTAGAGCGAAATACTAAGTTGTATTTTTATTCCGATACTGAGAAAATAGCATCCCCGCCTCCCCTCTTACCTAAACGCTTTATTTAATATTTAAACCTCCTTCAAGTTTCAATTGTCTGTAGTTCATTGACAGTAATCGAATAGAAAAAATTAAACATCTTTATAATCAAACCATTCGGAACTAGGAGGGTTATCACATTGTTTGGAAAGATTCACAGTTTAAATTTCAACTGTTTTCAGGTCACTCCACGCCATCCACGCCGCACCGTAAATGGCCACTTACATTCCGCGTGTTTTTACAACTTACTTTATTTTATGCCCACAAGACACTTTCAGATAGGGCTTAAGTTTACTGATGTTTTCAATCACATGAAAATAATTTTATGTACAAGACAAGAGCAAGTTTAAAGCTTTGTTATTTAATAAAACTGTTAAGAACTTTAGATTTTTAATACTTTATAATAAAGTAAAAAATCGTTCAGTTTAGGAAAGAGAAAGTTATGTGCATGTTAATAACGTAAGTGATTATTTACGTATTTTTTAAATAAAATTTGGTAATATTTCGAGTTGAAAATGTAAACACTTTATTTATGTAAACATATCCATGTAAAACAACAACACAATATAACTAGTAAATAATAATAATATTAAAACATTTTAAACATAGGGTCTTCAGTGACCACAAGGTCAACGTAGGGTTGACTTACCAATAAACGTGTATACATTTAAAGCGAAAACTATAATTTAACTGAGCTAGGTAACTAAAATTAACAGGATCCTAACCACCTCCGTTCTGTCCAGTCTTCTGACACACCGGGTAAAAATTTCACCTAGTTTTGCCACTTACGGACGCTCCTTCGCTTCTATTCGGATTTTGATATTCATGAGAAATCGGAGTGATGGAGCGAAGGCGCGATGCGATGGATTTTGGACTGGTTGGAACTCCAGTCGTGCCACTCCACGAATGTTTCCCCACTCACGTCACTGCATTGTCGTGCTGTCACTCCCTTCGGCGGGATGGAGCGACCGTGAATGGCCACCTACAGCAACGCGCGAACTAGGACCTCAACGGACGGACGGACAACCCAACATTTTAAAATTGCGGAAGGTTGCGCGCACTGGTTCGGAAATTCCAGAACCCTGTTGGGTGAAGGGACCGTTCACTCTCCAAGGCGTATAGGATTAGGATCCGTGTGTTACCTGCTCCCCATTCTATTCGGATCACTCAACACAATCGAAATGGCGAATACCTGGACCTTGCGAGTGCCCGCAGTCAAAAAGTGTTAATAGGTCTTATGGAAATTTTTAGCCCTACCGACACACCAAAAGAACTTTTCGCAAACGGCGAAAAGTGCGTGCCAGCTCAATGGGTTCATACCTATGCAAAGCAATGGAAAGAACTTTTGGGAAATCCGGCACAGCGGTGACGACCGTCCCAGAGCGCGCGTAGCTTGTAAGTGTAGCTCCCGCTGCGCAGAGTCGAGGTGTTCGTTCGATACACGGTACGGAAAATCTGAAGACCTTGCAACGTCTAGTCTTCGCCAGAGATAAAAAAACTGACATTCATGTAGTCGGCCTTTCCTAATCTTCTCTTGAAATACCTGTCCCATTCTTCGTAGCTGAGCGGGATGTACTTCGGTGTATCAGCGCCCTAGGCTGATGATTTTGTTCCGCCCGCTCCACGTCCCCCGTTTTATGATCAATTTCAATCTAAACTATTCGCAGGTACACATTAAAACACTATGTTTGTATATATTACTGAAATATTGAAAACAATGCGACACTACTGTCTTCAAGTAGTTAAAACGCTAAGAGATAACAAAAATAGAGAGAAAACATAGAAGTCATTCATATTTTGGTCGAAACAGTATCGGCCTTCGCTTTCGTTAGTCATCCAAGACGAAGGCCGAAACTTTCGTACAATAAACACACACCAGGTGCGTTAAAAAAGAAACTTAACCTTTGGAATTGTGAGTGAACCCTCCACAGTATGAGTTAGCGCGTCATGACTGTACCTAGACACTATTGTGTACAGGGCACAGGTTGTCGCGTTCCGATAGCTTCATCGGTTACAGAGTTACATGTGCGGTGACCGCTCTACGAAGTAATGAGTCAGAGGAAATGAAGTACTTCCTGGAGTAGTGTTGCAATGTCACAATGTTTTGGAAAATCTTACTCTATAAGTTGGACATTGATTTAGCAAGTTCATAAGAACTGCATAAGCCATACTCTATGTTACGAGTGATATAAGTGTTTCAATTCGGCGGAAAATCGATCGACGAAAATCAAAGATCGGGGAGACCCTCACCATGAACAAACCATGCTAATATTGATGCTGTTCGATCTGCGATTCGTGAAAAAGGTCAGACAGTCAACAAGAAGTTTTACGAAACAGTTTTAAGATGTTTACGTGAAGACGTGTGCCGGAAGAGGTCTCCACTGCGGAAGAACAAGATTGTTGCATCACGACAACGCGCCAAGTCACTCGTCTCTGCTCGCTGGTCAATTGTGGGCCAATAAAGGAACAGCATCCCTTCCCCAATCTCTGTACCCTACAGATATTTTACTCTTTTCCAGACTCAAAATCGCCTAGATAGGACACCGGTTTTAAAGTTTAAAAGAAATCCAAGCACATTTGCAGAAGCAACTACGAGCCAGCACAACAAGTTCCAGGCAGCATATGAACAATGGAAGAAACGACGGGAGCGGTGCTTAGTAAGCAAGGGAGAGTACTTCGAAGGAGACAACCATATGTAAATGAATAAGTACACTAATAAATCTTTTAAGGCGGAAGTTTGGTTTCTTTTTTAAAGCAACTAGTATATATCGCTCCCTCTAAATGTTCGCGCTCTAGGCTACAGCCTAGTGGTAAATTGGACCCTGGC
Source organism: Laupala kohalensis (assembly GCA_002313205.1). Classification (NCBI taxonomy): domain Eukaryota; kingdom Metazoa; phylum Arthropoda; class Insecta; order Orthoptera; family Trigonidiidae; genus Laupala; species Laupala kohalensis. Next base: position 1,944,161 of record NNCF01126352.1, on the reverse strand, counting down.
TGGGTGTAATATTAGCTGTAACCAATATCTGCAATTAAGAGAATTATGATAAAATTAACCACTCATACTACATTTAGTGGGGGTTCATTTTTTCTCGTCTCATACAGGCGAATAACACAATTTGAACCACAGATGTAAAACATTCCATCACCGAGATATCAGCTCACCTTATTCACCCCTCGTTATAATTGAAATTTAAATTGTGTACTTTGGGGAGACGCTATTCAATGACAGGATGTCGGAAAAGAGTGATGCAAATTTTATTTTAATTGGTTTATCTTACACGAAAAATGAGTCGTCGTTTAGTACTGTAAGATTAGTGGTTAAATTTATACTAGAACTAGAGCATGAGATTTCTGAGAATTTCAGTCGAGGGAGATCGGATACAGATTTACTTCCGGTTAAGCGCCTAAGTCCGCAACGACGGATTATGACAGGTCGACTACTAGAGTATTCATTATGGTTAACATGTTGTCTTTATGCATGAGGCATATATAAAAGATTTATTTCCACAGTGTTATGTTTCTTAAGCTAGGATTGATGGAAAATTTGATTTCTCTTATATATTTTTTTACGATTTTAACATTAACCTTTTTTATGAACTGAGGCGAAATATTAATAAAACACAATCATATAAGTCTATAAATTAATTTCTTCAACCATTTTTTGTCTATTTACATTTAACAATAGATGGGTGGTTGGCGCACCGTTACTCTTGAATGACTGAAGCAATTTCAACAAAACTTTGTACAGCTAAAACTGACTATCTAGTAAAAAGCATTGTAGGACACGTACTTGTACCCCTAGGGAGGGGTGATAAGGGGTTCGAATGTAAAACTAATCAGAAACGTCAGATATTGGTAATGAATACATTTTTGAGGATGTTGGAGTGAAGAGCAACACTCCCCATGGCGCTTAAGTCTACGACCACCCCTATGACGAATATACGCCCTTCATATTGTAAGATTCGATTGATTCTCGATTATTAATCAATATAAAAAAGTTATCAAAGATCTGAATGTTCATGAAGAAGCGGAAGTCCCGCGACGGTTGAGGCGAAGATGTAGTGGGGTGGGGACGGCTCTTAGCCGTTGGAGTCGGCGCAGGGTTTCATTGTTCCAAGAAGGGACCATAAACGTAGCGAAGAGAAAGTGTCGGCGTACGACGCACTTATTTTGGTCAAAAGCAGTTGGGAGTTAGAAAATGGCGAGTATATTGTAAACAAAATCGTTGGGTGTGAAACTGGTAAGCAACGGAAAATTACTCCATTTTTTGAAAGAGAAATAGGTCAGCGACGGGTACGTGTTCTAACGCGCAGCGGTGAGAAAGACGCAGATCGTGAAAGGAGAAAGATTGTATGAGTTAAAAGGACGACAAGAAGGCGGGGGAGTGAGTAGGCGCACCCTTAGCTTGAATTATCAAAGGATAGCGATCAGCGGCCTAGAGACGGTTGGCGAGCGTTGCCGAAATGTAGAAGAAAGAAACCTTTAAAGGGACGGGTGTGACAGTTGAAATTTAGAAAGTTGCATAAATTCAGTATCCTTATGTTGTTAAAAACCGCCTGGTTAAGATCACTCAGAAAACTGCTGGAAAGCAGAGCGCCGTTGAAGGGTGGAAATTTTCAAAGGAGCAGTTTGTCGATTGGCTAGGGATACGCCTCGTCGAGTTGAAAAATAACCAGTAGCGAAGACTCCGCGTGGAGCTAGATTTTAATATTATTGGATAAAGTGAGTCACATGGGTTTTTGAAAACAGAGCACGTGAGCAAGCGTCGCAGGAGCAGATGAGGGATGAGTCCATTTATTTTCGTGTAGAGACGCTCCGAATTGATCATTCTTTCTATCATTCTGAAATTATTCTTTCTGAGATCATTCTGGCATTCATTCGATTTTCTCATTCATTCGAGTATAACTCTTAGCAGAACATTCGTGTTCTTGCTCCATCTCACTTATTAGGAGATCTCGGACTTCGAAATTTCAGGCCATTAGGTCTTAAAGTTTTTAAGTTCAAGATTGTTGTTAAGAGACATCTTGAAACTTATTTAAATTGTGTGAAGTAGATAAAACTTCTGCGTTTTTTAAGTCTCCGAGAACGACTCGACAACGCGAGGTGCTACTTTGTTCGCTGATGAGTGACGGCGTTCAACATTTAAATCGCATCTCAGCAAGTTTCGGGGGACATTGACGTCATGGAACTTTCGAGGCTATGGTGAGGCACGGCAATTCCGAGAATGAGCGGGAACTTCTGAAGGGTGCGGAGACAGCAAGACGACTGGGCTACCGTCAATGAATGAACTACCAGCTGAGAGGAGCTCGGGCCAAATGCTGTCAATGGCATTCCAACTTCCTCCTACATCACACACTGATCTGTACATGTCGAGAAGGTAATTGTTATGTTGGCTGCGACCAATGTTAGTATTTTAAACAGCAGCGAAAAGATTCAGTGCTTCGACCGAAATGAGTGAAGGCCCATGGTCAGAACTTTTGTTTTCGTGATTGTCAATTAAATAGAAGGGGTTGAAAAAAGATGAGCAATGTTAATGGTTTTCTGTACTAAATTTCAATTAATGCTGTGTAATCATTTGGTATTGTTAAATTTTAGAAGGGTTTCTTTAGTAAAAAGTATATTAATGTTGTAATGTTTTGGGGAATAACGTGTGATTTTGGGGGCAGTGAAGCATGTTTAAGTAGGTAAAATGTACAAGTGTGTATGAATAATTAAGTCAAGATATTTGATGCGTTTTCCTTCTTATAAGAAACCCGTGTGTATTTCACTTAGATAAATAATCACGAACCCACTTATTGATTTTAATTGGTACGAGCTAGCCTGGGTATATTTTTTCGACTGTAGACCATTACCCTATTCCCCCTTTTTAATTTGTTACAATTGACGCTCCAACATGGGGCTTAGCTTACCTAACGTACCCCCCCCCCAATTTGTTACAATATAGAGTGAAAGGGAGAAAATATAAAATAAGTGAAAATAACCGCTATTAGTATGGAGACCGTAATTTTTGGGGTCTATGAAACTAGTAACATTCACGATGATGCTCAAGCCCATGATCAACCTTAACACCTCTACGGAAAGGAATGCTTTATCGAATGAAAGTATCAAAAAACATTTTTGTGGGGCTTTAGGGCTCGTCAACGGTAAGGTCATCAGAGTCCCTGCAGGTGGGGAAAAATTCAGTTCCGCACCATATACAAGAACCATAAAGACTCTTCCCCGTGTGTGGTACTCGCCGAATATCTCGACCATTCCCACTAAAAACCCCTCCTAAATTCAACAAATATCTAAATATAAAGATGAAAGAATATAAACGGAAACAATTGCCAAACACATAAAAAGGAAAAAATCTTAAAATTAGAATTTTCAAATTACGGAAAGCAAAGATAAAAGGAAAGAAGAATGCAAATTTAAACCCTCCCTAGAACTTGTGGGAGGAGCCCTGATCTAATCACAAAATTCAATAGTTTATTAACATCATCCGTTTCATTTCCGAGAATTGTTGGTAAATCTGCAGCCAGACCAATTTGTCTCCGTATTCTCGTGTATTTTCTGCAATCAGTTAGTAAGAGACGCACTGTCAAAGAAGAGTTACACTCCTCGCAAACGGGTTCATCAAGTAATAAGAGATGTTGATGGGTGAGAGGACAATGTCCTACGCGCAGACGGGTTAGCAAGACCTCGTCGCGCCTGACTGACCTACAGGAACTGCTCCATGACTTAACAGGATTTGATAAGTCGGAGCTTATTCCCTTCAAAAGCCAACTAATTGTTCCATTCACTCAGAATCCTTGTCTTGATGAAATTTAGGAGATCCCTTTTTGGAATCGTAAAGAAATCCACGCCATTCTTAAGACATGCCGCTTTTGCTGAAACGTCTGCTTCCTCATTTCATCTGACTCCCACGTGTCCGAGAATCCAGAAAAACATTATGTTCTTTCCATCACTTTGAAGCGAGAAAAGCACATCCTGGATCAGCTAGATACATAGTCTGGATTGCTTGAAGGGCACTTAGAGAATCAGAACAAATCAGGAAATTTGATCCGCGGGAGCACTTTGTTGATCGCAGTTATCTCAATAAGGCGTAGCACTCAGCGGTGTAAATGCTGCACAAGTCGCCAAGACGGTAACCACAGGTTTTACGGAGAAACACCACGGAGCAGCCGACACCATCAGCCTGCTTCGACCAGTCTGTAAACACAGGGTTATGGACCCGGTGTTTGTCGAGGATTATGTGAATGTATACCCACAATATCGCAGCTGGAGTGTTCTTGTCATGATACAAATCGAAATTAATCTTCGGCTTGTGCAAAGCCCAAGGAGGAGTCTTACTGAAACCTTGATTTAAGACATTAGGTGTGAGTATAATAAAGGTTTCCAAAATTTCTTTGAAGTGATATCCACAAGGTTTGGTTGCTCTCAGCCTATTGTTGTAGAAACGGATGGAAGAAGAGGAAGGATGAAATACTGCATTGTGTACCAAGATTGTCTGGTAGTTAGCACGTGGCAAAACTGTCTTAGCATGAAGAGTTGCCGCCGGAGGTAAAGAGATGGTTCGTCTCTCTCTGCATACAAACTCGGAATGGGACTAGTACGGTAGGCTCCCGTAACTAGTCGGATTCCTGCATGGTGGACACTATCCAACTTCTACAAATAGCTTGCAAGAGCAGAGCTATATTTTAATAGCTGAGTATAATAGTGACGTACTGATATAGTGTAAGACAAACATTCATCTTCCATGGGCAGTAAGACACTTCCAGCTCTCCCTGAGGATGGATTGGAAAGGGGATGTAATGTAGAAATAAGTCAAAACGACCGATATTGGTGGTGAAAAAATTACTTTCGTGGTCACTGAAATGTATAGTGACATCCTCAATTCCACCGAAGTCCATGTCAGCCCCCGTATACCCTATCAACGCTAGGAAGTGATATGTCATAACAAATTAGCACTTTTCTACCAATCCGAACATAAAAATACTCAAAAGAGCATAATTACCATTTTTCCTTATCCCTCGTATACGAAAATAACATTTCATCCGTTCTAAATTCTAATAAAAAGGGAATTGGCATCGAGTATAAAAAGAGGACAAAACTAGTTATGGATGATTTTCTTGTGCCAGAACTAGTACTGAGCACTTTGAAAACGCTCAAAACTAGTTCTGGCAATACGAGAACATCCAAAACTAGTATTGGTCGTTGTGAAAACTGTCAAAACTAATATTGACCGTTTTCAAAATGCTCAAATCTGGTTCTGGCAAAAACACATCTGCCAAAACTAATTTTGGTCGGGTTTTGTGCATAACATATACATGATTTTCACCTTATTTCTTAAAGGTCACTTCGTATTTGTTTGGTTTGTACAAATGAAGTTGTTTACATCTTGTGCACGAATAACAGTCATTTCCACATATATTTATAACAGAATATACTTATTGTGAAACCATTTCAGAATCCCTAAATATTCCTTCCCTTTTCCATTCTAACATGTGTGTGACATTTCCACTGAACTGAGGGTCTTTGAAAGAACATAAGATATCATTATATTTTATTTCTAAATGATAACTTTTTGTTAAGAAACCTGTTTCTCCAGTTCTCTCTCAACGAATTGCCAAAAATGAGGAACTATTTTACAAAAATCATTTTCTTGACTGTGGACCTGACATAATTGTATACTTGAACTGTGTACTATTCAATCATCTGGGACTTACAATACTAGATAACATGAAATGGAACTGTCACCTAGAAACACTGAATATGAAACTCAGCACAATAAACTATGGCATCAGAGTTCTAACAGTACATTGCACAACAGATACACTTTGAGCAAATGTCCATTCCATTCTAAAATATGGTATAAAATTTTGGGGACAAGCACCAGAAACAAAACAAACATTTTGTTTACAGAAGAGAATAATATGAACAATTACCAACACTAATAAACTTTCTACGTGTAAACCATTATTTGAAAAGTTGAAAATACTTCCACTGCCATGCATGTACATTTTTGAAACTTTGTACTTTGTTGAAAAGGATCTACTAGACAAAGGACCACTCTATACATTTAATTCCACTGTTCATATTCACTACACTAGACAGACCAGAAATATCCATCAACCACAGGTAACATCCACTCTTAGCCAAAAAAGCACTCATAATGCAGGAATACAGCTATATAATGCGTTACCTCTAAACCTTAAAAACATTAACACACTGAACCCATTCAAACAATTCTTACAACAGAAACTCTACTACAGTGTACGAGAATTCCTTAATGACAATAACTAATGTACGACATACAATCTGTTGCAGGTAATCATTAGAACAAAGGTGCAGAAGGTGACCCATGATGCAGGAAAATATCTAACCATATTAAATTACACTGTTTTAGCATAAATGTAGACCTTGACATAAATTAATAAAATAAAAGTAAAATAATAGAATTCCTACCATAGATATCTAACAACCCTAGCCTAACTAAACATTAATATTCTGTAATAGTAGAAAAAAATTGTATTTTTATGTTAACTTTTTCTTAGCCTAAGTTAAATGAATATGGTTAAATGTATCAAAATTAATATAATGTTGTAATTCTTATATGTAAATATTGTTTTTGTTGTTAGTTCTATGACTTGCCATACATCTTTGTTATGATGTATGTGGTTCAATAAAATATTATTATTATTCCTTTTATAATTTGCTTCAAAATACTAATTTATTTTGAACAACAGCCAGTTCTCACATGGTCTCCCAGATAGCACTGCCTGCCAAGTGAAAACATTGGGAGAAAATATATATAAACGAACAGTAAACCTATGTTTTATATGGATACTGATAAATGTAAAAAAAAAAAAAAGTTTAATTATTTAATTGAGGTAAGTTAATTTTGTCCAACATTGTACTTGAAGTCTGAAGTAAATTGTAAGGAAATTTAATAGCAATTTGATACATTCAAATCCTCTTAATATTTTTTTCTTTCTTTCTCTTTGCTCAGGTCCAGCTAGAAAAATTTTCACAGCAAAACACCTAGCAGTCCATACCCAAAGGCATAAGGAGAAACAAGAAGTACAAAATATCATCAGATGTCAGGTACTGAAGTTACCTTTCCCATAAAAATACATATTTTTATCAGGATGGTAACAGAACAAATACAATAATATTCTATCACTTGTGTTTCATTTCTGAACACTCATCACATTCAAACTGAAAATCCATGAATTAACTGGTGTCGAGAAATGTGAAAAAATACTTTAATAAACAACTCATGTCTTTGTAATCCTGACTTTGTATACAACAGCACCACTTGTAATGAGTCAAAACAGTATGTACATTTTTTTAAAAATAGGAACCATAGAAAAGATAACACTAACTATCATTTTGTATCAGAGGGATGTACAATGCAAAGCTGATAACTTACTTTTGACTTGTTTCTTGATGGCTTTGGTGGGATCAAGCCAATGCTGGAAAGAAAAAAAAATTATATCTGCCATATAATTAACCAATTTCATAAATAGTTTGTGAAAGTAACCAAAACATACCTGTATGTTGTTAGCATCCGTGAATTGCAAACCAAAATAATCTTTTTCAATCAAGTCCAAAGAATAAAATACTTGCTCATACAGATCACTTCCCACAGCTTTCTTCTAAATAAACAAAATCATATTGTGAATTAATTCTAAAATATTACAGAAACATGAAGTTAAAATGTGTAAGGGAGAAAAAGAGCTGTCTCGGAACATACGATCACTGATATGGTGAAAGCATTTTCCCCGCAACAAAGTAGTAAAGGACTTACAGGTTAAGGGGCTAATGATTTCCATAACAAAGGAACATAAAAATATTTATAGAGGAATAAAACAGATTTTTCTGATAACTTAACGAGCCCAGTACAAGGAACACGAACAATCAGGTATAAAATAACATTTCCCCAACAAAATACTTAAAAAGCCATATTTAGCACAGCTTTCTTCTCCACCAGTGTCAGCATAAAGAAAATTAATTACAAGGACTTCCTTCATCATATATTTATATCTCAAAAGCACTGGATGTATCAAAAGGATGTGACACCAAGACACCCATGGAAAAAGTAGAATTACTTCAGTGACCAGATAAAATTAAGGCTAAAGAATGAAGCTAACCTGTCAGAGAAAAACATAGGTAATTACAAAATACATTCAACACTGACATTATTCAAGGGGCTATACCTAGATCTTACATCAAATAAAGATTAAGTTACTATATATAAAGAAAAAGCATATATAACAGTAGAAGAAATAATCTAATTCAGAGACAACTCTCAAATCACAAAAAATTTCTGAAAACAATATAATTTTGATATTTTGGCAAGGCAAAAGAGAAGCAGATGAAACAAATAAATTTGACTAAACTAAAAGTTATACACAGTTCTACTAGGATTATAGTTCACCAATGGTAACTACCTAAGAAATAACATTTTCTACATTATAGTTAGTTCTGATTTTCATTACCATTTACTCTTACTTTCATTAGTTGAATTGCATTATAATTTACTTTAATCTATATTCTGAATTAAGATAGTAATTAGCCTAATTAATAAAAGGTCACAACCCGTAAGAATTCCTACATACACATAATAACACTTTTATAATTCACAGACAGATATAAAATAAAATTGAGTTCATAAATGGATCAGGAAAACAAAGAAGAAAGATTAAGTTCATGAAATATATCAGAATTTGTCAATACCTGTCAATAAATATTGATTTGTAGCACCTGTCAGAATATACAAATGTCAATGTACATAAAAAGAAATTTTCCTCTAAAGTTGTACATTCATTCAAATTTTAAAAAATCAAATACAAAATTGACAATTCAATATTCACCAACACTAAAAAAATACACCAAATAGAGTAATAATAAAACAAAATAAAAATTTCAAATTTTGTTCAATTTTCAATTTGGAAAGCCTTCAATTTCTATCCATCAAAACAAACACAAATAGATGAACGTTGCCGATGCAAACACTCCCCCATGAGTGGATACTCGGAATTTGTGAGTTAACAAATAGAAGTTTGACACATCAAACTGTAAGGGTGAAATTAAATAACCACGAATACACAACGATAACAACAAATGATAAAGGTTATGTTCACAACAAACTGTTAAAAGACAGTCCAATGTTTCAAAAGTATGAAAAAATTACTAAAAGTTCTTTCGTTACACAACAAGACAAGAAAAAAAAGACCAATGTAACTTCAAACTTACTGGCAAATCAATAGAAAGATTAGTGCCATCTAAAAGAATTACTCGACACTGAATAAGATTTTTTGATGGCAAACACCGTTGTGACCCGGTCTTAATGTGAGTGGATTTCGAAGCACTTCGCCCTTTCCTCCGGCTCAAAAACCGCAACATATTGGTTTACAATTGTTTAATTCCGAGGTAACGTTCACTCTCACACAAATATAATTATTATAATCTGACCATAACTAATACTACATCACCAACTGATCATATCACGCAGTCAACAAGATTCTCAGAACACCGATATTTCACTATCATCAACACAAATTCAACATAGCCATAAAGTGAGCACACTCGCCCAAGTTCCCACCACCGATGAAGTCCTGGTGAAGTCAGTAGCACAGACTACATGGTTAGTAGTCTGTGCAACAAGCCACTAGAGACACCTTATACAAACTATCCCAAGAGCCTTCGGAGCACTTCGGTTGTTAATCTTTGAAAGATTCATAGCAGTTGAGGATCCAGAGGAAAGATTCGTTCGTGGAGTTGAATGCTGACGCCATGCTGAGCATAGCTCACCGTTAAGTCACAGACCCAAATGGATTAACCCCCGATATGTTCAAGTATATTGGTAAGATAGGAAAGGAATGAATAACAGATTTATGCCAACAAGTGTGGAAAGAGGGAAGAATACCACAAGATTGTGGAGACAAAATATTAGTTTCTATGTAAACAAAAGGAAGTACTGCGAAATGTGAGAATTATGGGCTATCTGTCCCATTTTGCAAGAGTAAGGTCTATTCAAGAATAGTGGAAGGCAAATTGAGGAGGGTAGTAAAAGAAGATTTAGAAGAGGAACAGGGGTCTTTAGACCTTTTAGACAAACAGGATCTCATACATATATATATATATATATAT
>NNCF01126352.1:1836818-1932915 GCA_002313205.1 Laupala kohalensis | reverse complement strand
AAATCAGCCTTTGATACAGTACCTAGGAAACAACTATGGTCAGTGCTTGAGAAAACAAAAGTTCCAAGTAAACTGGTAGAAGTCATCAAAAGCATATATAAGAACGTCAATGCAACTGTGAGATTAGACGATCAACATAATGGGAAATTTAAAATCAACAAAGGGGTCAAACGAGGAGACTCCCTAGGCCCGCTATTATTTATTATACTTATAGATGAAATAATTAAGCAGACTGAGAGACATACCAAAAAATGTAAAGTGGGGAACTGGAATTTGAGGCCCTTATGAATTCAGTTGTTGGTATATGCAGATGTTACTCATCGCCAGAAGCCCAGACGAATTGCAGGAAATGGTTCAGGAATGGGGATATGCACTGGACGATAGGGAGATGAAGACAACTATAAGTAAGAGCAAGATAAAGTGCATAGGTAAAAAAGGAAAGAAATGATCAACTGGAGAGGCGAACAATTGGAGCAAGAAACTGGCTATGAATACTTGAGTACCATCATATCAGAAGACGGAAGATATGAAGATGAAATAAACTACCGAGTTAAGAAAGCAAATTCGGTTTTCTATCCAATCTGTAAAAATTTCTTACGCATGAAAGTTAACTCTGAAAATAAGCTACAAATATATAACTCCGTATATATACCAACTTTTATATACGGAAAGGAAAGCATATCCATGAACACCAAGATACCAAACAGACTAACAGCAACAGAAATGAAGTTTCTGCGTAAAATAGTGGGCAAAACCAAAATAGAATAAGAAATTCTACCATCAGAGATGAACTCAGAACTGCACCATTTATAAAAAACATAGAAAATAATGCATTAAAATTGTTTGGACATGTGTATAGAATGAAATAACATATATAAAAGAAACGAATTCTGGAAGCAAGACCGAAAGGGAAAACAACTGTTAGACGCCCAGAGGAACCTGGGAAGGATATATTAGAGATATGTACCATAAGCGTGGAAATGCAATCCGAGAAGTACAGCGCAAGGCACAAAATAAGGAAGAGAATGTCGAATGACTAACCCGACACTGAAAGGCATAAGGGAAAGAAGAAGTTATTTCACACAGGATACCGCACACTACCCAGCTAGAGACATGTACTGCGTTCAGGCTCTGCCGAAATGTCAAAGAGTCCAATGTCTTCTAATTTCGGACAACGGCACTGTCGGAACAACGTGAGTATTTTGCAGTTTGAGAGTGTTTAAAAATTCAGACACTATATTCGCGTGTTTCCCTATTTCTAACTTAGAGGTGTTAAACTCCCGTAGGTTCCAGGATTGCATTTCTGTGACTACAGACGGCACTGTATAATTTACAACGTCGAAAATGGAGGATAAAATTTGTAGTGGAAACTGACCTAATCACGCTCGAGAGAGTAAATAATTTCCTCTTTTCGATAATCTCATTGTATATTAATGCCCTACACAAGAGACGTTCACCACGGTGTCCTCATTGACAGAGTAGTACCACTTTCCAGGCGCTTCGCCTGCAACGAACAATTCATATGGGGTTTTTGCAACGCTTGTTTACGTTCCATGTTTGATTTAAGAACACTTCTGTACTGTATGAGCGGGTAGAAGGTGAAAAAAGAGAGTTACAGATTGGACAAACTGTGACCGATGCCAACCAGCAAGTCGTGGTTTAGAAGGAGGAATTGTGAAGAATCAGGGTAGACTGCTAGATAATTTGTTTCAAGAGTACGAACAATGCTCCTGTTGGAACCGTTCAGCACCGCCGGCCAGGTCAGAGTACTGTATAAGTGAAACTCTTGGAGAAGTGGCAAGGTTAGGGGTTTTCTTCCACATGACTCGGCTCGCGTACCCGCGCTACTGAATATACTGTTTCCAACAACTGCTATGGAGTCCTACGAACTCCATGCCTTCGGTCAAAGAGCGCGAAGCGTTGACCAGGATGGGAAGAAGCGTACTGGGATAAATTAGGGTAGGTGTGAACTTGCCCAGTTCTGCAATATAATTAAAGAACTTGCCCAGTTCTGCAATATAATTAAAGAACTTGCCCAGTATACGTTGCAGTGCACGAATATGTCGCAGAGTATCCTTCCTGCACTACCCCAAAGACTATTCCCTCCTGGTTATATAGTGATACTAGCTCAGTGACAACTCTATGATCAACACTCAAGGTATCTTGAAGGGCATCTTAAGCCCGTATGGTACTAGACAGCATTAAGGCATGTCTCCCTAACCTAGCCGACATATTGTTAAAAAAGTCAAGCGGGCATTTAGAGCGTCTCGAATATTATCCCGATGATGACTAAATTGGTCTGTTAGGATTTTAACTTGATCATCTGTCACAGTACCCGCCAAATAATGTATTCATTTCCCAAGAACGTTCAACAACGCTCTCTTGCCCCGTCCCTACTTGAAAGATAGAGCAAACTAAATTGATTTTTCAAATGCAAGATGTTTTGTTTCGCTCGTCCGTCATATTACTTCATTAAAGAAGTCCACTTACTCCAGCTTCCGTTCACTCTACTTAGATTCTTAGTGTGCTCACTGAATCGCTTTGCCAGGTTTTCAATTTCATTAATTGCACTTACTGCCTCCGGAATATGGTGGTCTATATGCTGCCACCACTCCGCGCCAGATATCACTAGCTCGTTATGGGGTATAATATCATAGCCGCTACCTGTGTTGCGCAGCACGGGACAGCAACGATCACTGAGATGTTCACCTCCTGGCGGTGTCGACTCGTCCTTCGCCTGGAATGTACAACAATTAAAAGCAAGGCACGCTAACACGAACTCTGCTGCTTTACGTCATCTCCGGCGACGCTTGCGTTCTACTGCTCTTCGGATAGCTCGCAGCTTTCGGTACTTGCTGGTTATCAGCGTTAGCTCGGGAATCTCCTTCTGTAGTGGCTTCCCTGTTGACGTCCACACCACGTCAACCCACGTTAACACACCATACACCAGTGCCGTGGGGGCCTGCGTCGAGGTCGTGAGTAGGCGTAGGTGATGCCCGCGTCACCTCGACCTGACAGAGTTCCCCCTGGCGGCGCTCCACCCATCCATCCTCGATGCCATGCGGGTTGCGTCCAGGTGTCGGTGATGCTCTTGTTGTGTCAGCAGGCTGTGGGTTCCCCCACTCCACTTCTTCCGAGTCCACAACGCAGCCCACCTCACTCCTATACATCACCTCGAAATTCAGAGAACTCTCCCAGGACGAGGTCGGAGGTTATAAGGAGATCGCAAGGTTTGGGGAGCGGGCGAATCTTGTGCAGACGGAACGGACTCTAGTTCTGTCCCGTCTGCGTCCTCAGTCACTGTCACTTCTCTCGAAACAACAATGGGTTCCAGGAAGGAGAGGAAAGAGATTTTTGTGATGGGTACACACCGTGCACCCCGTGTGTAAGTGTTCGATTAAGAATGTTTCCGCAGTCCTGGCCCTTCGCACTATATATGACCCGACCCAGAGAGGTGTAAGCATTTTACTGCGCCCAGGAGCGATCTAAAAACTTTTCTGTAGAACCCACAGACCCGTAACAAGGGCAGTAAAAACTCGAAGCTTATTTGTTTTGTTTTTTTGTTCTGTCTCTACATTTTCCTTATTATATTTTGTTCCCTGAGCATGCGTCGACTGCAGATTACGCAGCGAGGTGTCCGCGTAAGATCGATCTTTCGCGTATTTTTTATTTGATACAGGCAATATTTCGTCCCAGGGCATTGCGAATTCACGCCCGTAAACCAATGATGCGGGACTAAACATCGTTATCCGGTGTTTTGAATTTTTGTCTACAAATAACGCGAACTAGAGGTGATCGTCCGAATCCTGATGGTCCTGGTTGACGTTCCAATGTACTATTGGATGCCGGGTTGTATGCTGACGTAAAAATGTGCCTAATCCCTAAGATAGTACAAATTTCCCACATAAGGGACGATGTAAAATTCGTGCCCCTATGTGTGAGCAAAACCTCAGGAATCCCGTGACAGCATAAAATGTGTTCAAAAAACGCTCGGGCAACTGTCTCCACGGATTCGTTAGCAATCGCCACTGTTTCCGGATAACGCGTGAAATGATCTTGACAAGTCAAAATATATCTATTTCCCCGTTCCAACATAGAGAGGGGACCCACGATATCTAATACTTTCTCAAAAGGTCTAGATGGTTCTGTTACACACTGCACGGGCGATGACTTCATACTTTACATACTATACATAAACTGACGAGTCTTTTCACCTCGGAATACGATCCCGGTCAGTTAAATTGGCAACAAACATGCTCTAGAGTCCGCGTTAACCCTCTGTGTCCTGCTATTGGGTTGTTTTGACATCGGTTCAGTATATACAGGATCATCGTCGAAGGCGCAAAAATAGTTGTTATTGCATCCGCAGGAGGAACATGTATCCAACACAAAACTCCCTCGTTATTGAAACAGTACTCTGTATCGCCCTATGAAGAGAGCTTAAGCTCTTTACGTAATCTTGGACCATTTTGTTGTTCCATCTTAATTCTTTCCATATCCCATACAGGCTCGTAATCCCCATTAGATCTGACCAATGCAAATGTGGAATGATGCATGCGAGACACTGGATCCGCATAAGCTAACTGCGTACCCGTTCGATATTGTACGGGAACTGTTTTCCGGCAGTTCCACTACACACCTACTAAGTTTGGGATTAGTCTCCGACTGCGTAAGTAACTATTTCAGCGCATTATGCTCTGTAATTAAAGTGAATACGCGACCTAATAAATATACACAATTTTTTTTACCATTTCTACTAACGCCAGACATTCCGATAGAGTGTCACTAAACTTACTTTGCTGCACCGTTAGCTTTTTACTTGCACATTCGACCAAATGCTTTCCATCCTCAAATTGCTGTGATAGCACCCCGCCAATATATGTAGGTGACGCATCCGCAGACACAATGAATACTTTGGAAAAATCAGAAAACCGGAGAACTGGATGTTCTGATAACACTTCTTTAAGCGCTTCAAATGCATTCTGATGATCCTGGGTCCAAACAAACTTAACCTTTTTCTTTGTTAGATCGTATGAACTGCTTGATAACTTTGAAAACTTTGGTATAAATTGCATATAATCCCAAAAACGTCTGCACGTTTTTTACGCTTCCTTGTACAGGAAACTGTTGAATTGCTTTAATTTTGTCCCCTTCCTATCTTAACCACGATCGAGACAGAGAGTGTCGTAAAAATTTTATATTTAAATTACATATACTTGGTTTTAATTTTAAATTAGCTTCGCATAGTCGGACAAAAATTTCACTGTGCCCTAAAAGATGTTCCTCCATATTGGCGTCATAACGCAACATATTGTCCAGATATACTTAACAAACCCTGTTTATCAGTCTCCATTACAATTGACATGAGGCGTATTAAAACTGCTGGTTCATTACACAGTCCAAAAGCCAAACGATTGCAGTGATAATGACCCGTGGGAGTAGAAAAAGCTGTAAATGGATTACTCTCCTCCTCGATCTCCACTTGCCAGTGCCAGCAACAGAAGTCTAAAGAAGACAAAATACCTGCATTTCCTAACTAATCGAAAACCTCTTTTAAATTTTGCTAGGGAAAAATTATCCTTCTTTGTAACATTATTCAGTGACCTAAAATCAACGCACGGTCTATAACAGACTGTCTCACCTGGCTTCGTTTTATTCCGCTCTAATATAATGTGCGATACCCACGGTCCATCTTCGTCATCTTCCTCATAACGCTGTACTTCTTCTCACCGAAATCTTTAACTCTTGTCTTTCTCTCAATTACTTTCCTCTTTCCTGGAAACATGCCACCCTCATTCTCCTGCCCAAACAGAGAAAGAATCTTCGGGATCCTAATAACTATCGAAGTCTTCTTTCTCTTCTCGGCAAACTCTTCAATTGCTTTATCCTTGCCAAACGTATCCCGCACCTAGACACCACTCAAGCCCTTCGTCCCACCCAATTCGGTTTCAGGCGTAACAAATATGCAGCTTTGCAGACCTTGCGCCTGACTCATGAATTAGTTCCCTTCCAATCTCGGCAAAATGCCATTCCTGCTATATTCTGCGACTTCTCTTTCGCCTTCGACACTATCCACCATGACCTCCTTCGCAAAACCATTTTCTTAGTTCCTCTCGTTTTTCATCACCTCTTGCGCAGTTACCTCTCCGGACGATCTTTCCAGGTACGCTACCATCGCTCCTTATCCACAATCCAGCCCTTCTGCGCTGGGGTCCCCAGGGTAGTGTCTGAGCACCTATATCCTCTCTGTTTCTTCACGAACTTCCTGCCTCTTGGCATGTTCTGATTTGCTCTACGCCGATGACATTGCGTATGCGGCACGTGCCTACAACCTTCCTTCTGCTATTAATAACCCTCAAGCAGCAACCTCTCACCTAGACACTTGGAGCTCTTTTAATGGGCTCACCATGAACCCTCCCAAGTGCCAGGCAATTACCTTCACTTTCCGTTATCTCTCCGGCAAGCCCATTCAAAACCTGCCATTGCTCAAGGTCAAGTACACCACTGGCCTGGACCACAAGTGTCAAGTACCTTGGGATAATGATGGTCAGGAAACTTCGGTGGAAAAATCAAAGAAAGTCTCTTTACCATAAAAAGAACGGCACTCTTGCCCGCCACTCTCCTATCTTCTATAATTGCAGGATCCGGATCAAAATTAAAATATTACTATATAAAACATGCGTCCGTAGCCTGGCACTCTATGCCTGTGAAACTTGGGCTACCACTTCCAACAAAAATCGTCGTCGCCTTCACATTCTTGAAAACCGGTTCCTGCGGATGGCTGTTAAACCGCTAATGGGCACCCCCAACTATTATCTTCGTCGAATTTTCAATTTAGAACCCATTACAAAATTCATCTTCCTTCGTGTCCGGAAAAATATCCGGAAGGCGTTCCACGACCTCACCCCCAAGAATCTGTTTCACAATTACTCTCGGCATCTTTATCGAAGAGTCAATCCCCGTTCTCACCGTCAGTATCTTTCCGACACTTTTCCGGTTACGATTACAATTGAATTTGAGGCTAGTGCCACATCTTCCATTAAACTAACAAACTTTACTTCTATATCTCCATTACTCATTTTGTTCTCCATGCCCATATGTACTTCTAAACTCGGAAATTCGCACAGGTCTTGTACTATACATTCCGAGTTACAAGAAATATTCGCTCCACTGAGCCTGAATTATCTTTTACTGCACTCAACAACCACTACCTTCACACCTTCTCGGCAACACTTATCCTGTCCTTAATTACCAGAAAGTTCTGACACATGCGTACTAAGTTCAACATAGACACTAGTAAAACAGTCATCAGTACCCGAGCATCCGTCCTCCACTTTTAGATTTTCGACCAAGTTATTTTCTACTACCTGATCGCAATACGAATAACTTATACTGAGGCATTAAAGGTGCTACTAATAGTTCTCTCTCCGTGTCACTCAACGCATCAAATACATCACAACTATTTCTCGGGTCGTCATCAACTCAAATATCTGACCTACTAAGAAAGTGGGTCAATGGCGACTGTAAAATGTATGCATTTCCTTGCTCTGTCTCCCAATAAATCTATTGAATTTCTTATAACATCATTCGAATAATCGCACACGACACCCACGTCCTTATTTCCTTTTGGGTTTAATAAATTAATGGTGACCTTAGGGCTAGAGGACTGTAAACGAACACTATGACACTTTGATACCCTCTTAGTTTTACTACTAGGACAGATCAAATTATTGAATTTGGAAAGAAAATCTAGTCCCTCGATACCATCGAATTGGGCAAGTCCCATCTCTGCAATAAATACGTCATGCTCACATGTCCTTCCGTCAATTTCCAATCCTAACAAACATTGTCCATGAATATTAAATGCATGGCCCGAAACACTCGTAATTCTTGCTATATAATTTCTTAACGGAACTTCTACCAGCGGAAACTTTCTACTATTAAATACTGTCACCTAAGCCCCAAAATCTATTAAGAATTGAAACGTTCTCCTCCATAATTTGATTCCCAACGTTAACCCTGGCTCCGGATGCACTACCAAAATCACGGAAGACCCAGCTGAGCAAATGGGTTCCTCACTTTTTTTGACAACTGAGAGGCAAATGTCCGACAGCCGTACACAACGCACACATTCGGAAAGGACAATCCCTCACTAAATGTTGTTGCCCACAAACCATGCAATTACGCGGTGGTTGACGACAGCTGCGCGCAAAGTGTCCAGGAGAATTGCAGCGATAGTAACGTTGTATATTCCTGTGTAGTGCGCACGTCTAGAATCGCTGGAGTAAACTCCGTCGTACGAGGGCGCTTTGCTGAATAACGGCGGCTGTGGTGGTGGAGAGTCGCTTACGGGAGACGGCGGTGATGGCCTACTGTATCTGCTGTCACCGGTTGTGTGCGTCATGACCAAACAATTCGCCTCCGTGTTTACTGTGGCGAAACTTCGTAATATTTTCTCCTCGGTGAGTGCGAAAGCTTCTACTGTACCATATTTTTCTGGTCCCGTACCGTTACAAATCGACCTAATTCTAGATTTAAACATGCTTAAAATTGTACTAACAGCCTTTCATCAAAAATTTCATTTGTTGTCTCTTTACAGAGAGTATCGGAAGTCAACAGCAATTTCCTACATAACCCCTTAGACGCAAGTAAAAATCCGTCACCGATTCTCTGGGTCTCTGTGTACAACTCGAAATCATTTTTTCTCGCGATATTCGCGACGATTTTGGCACAAAACGATTTTCTAATCTCGAGCAGAAGTCCTCGTAACTATCCTACGTGCGGGTGACATTCTAAGATGTTTGCTGCTGTCCCGCCTAAACGTAACCGAACTGCTGCCAAAGTCTGTTTTTTAATTCCATGCATAAAATGGCTTATAATACGTACCCGATCCAAAAATGTTTCCACGGACAATTCCTCTCCAGAGAAACACAGAATTAACATAACGTTATTCCCAAATCCCATGGCTGGTGACAGTATAGATTGGCCGACTGGTTTTGTGTCTGTGGAAATAGGAGTACTCTCGACCGTACCTTCTGATATATTAACTGAATATACAAAGTCCAATATTATATTTGACCCATTTGTTTCCCATAACAACGGAAGTTTCATTTTGATAATTAAGAAAAAATCAGATTATATATAAATAATTACATGGATTGTTAACCGAGAACAAAACGACTTTCTAAGCAAAGTGAAAAAATGGTATGGTTTGGTAATTATGCATGAAAAAAGAAAAAAGGTAATCAACAAGGATACATCAAATCCATGACTGCTTTGTCAGAAAATAAATGTATGTGAATGAACAAAAGGACTTTGAGGATCACCTGAACTGGTAAGGACAAAGGTTCACATGGTGGAATTATTACTACAATATTTGAGGATATATGAATCTTAACTATTTACGAACGTTAGACAAAAAATGAAAGAATAGCATACCGTTTGTGACCTGGATTGCAATATTATAACATTGACCATGAATTATGCTGAGGCAGAGAATATAAGTGGAACGCTGAACATATCAGAACCCAAGATTACAACCTGACCCCCTTTACACATTTTACCCACAACAATTCAATTACAAGAAAACAAATTCGTTGTGCACTTAGAAGGGAAAGTTTTAATGAATACCACTACTTTAATATACTGAATCCCTAATATCTCGCTGTAGTTTCGTCAGTTCTTCGTAATTCATCCCATAAAATGTTGGTTTATATTGTTCATACTCCTACTGTTTACGTACATTAATATCTCCAAACTTCACATCCGTAGTGTTTGCTCTAGCCAAAATTTCCTTTCCTCTTGTTTAAACCTTTTTAATTGAGGAATGGCAAAATTACAATGAGATCACAATGAGAGAAGGAGAAAAAATCTTACTTATTATTTTACCTGATAATTTTGCTTCAACCCTACACTCCTAATAAACTGCTTAAATAGAAAGGAAACTGTGAAATTACCCCACACTGACACCACTTGTCGTGGTCTTCCGGCTGTGGCTTAAAATTGGTTGGACGAACAGAACCACAGGGGTAGTCACGACATGAAGGGGGAAATGACTTGATGGTTGTCGAAAGGAATGATAGATTCCAGTGAGACTCAGAGCTAGGTCAATACATTTATTTATACTCACAACGTGTCTGAGGTGTGCAGAGCGGTTTCCAGTGAGAAGTAGGCGAGAGTCGTGATGTAGCTTAGCTCGTGATGCGGTGAGCGAGGAACAGTCGCTGGTCCACGCAGCTTCCGGCTCTCGGACGATCGGTGGACAGAGGAAGGTTACCGGGGTGTCACACGAAACTACTCCCACACAGTGACTGGTTCCTTCTGCCCCGAGGTTTAAACGCCACCCGATTATATATGGTATTACTCTCTAGGTCATTACCCACTAACCTACTTCCTCTGACTATGCGACCTCATTCCTGTAGTTGCCAGGTGTCTTCACGACAAGATGAACAATATTGCCATTCATTGTCACAAGTCTCCAACAGTGTAGGCAGCGTATGTAATAATCTCTCTCTGAAGATTATTCCTCCCGACTTTGTAGTCTATTATCGTTTTTCTTTATTCCTTGTGATACATGAGGTAGCAAAATCTATATACGCAAACCCAGAGACTATATCTATGAATTTATAAAAATCACAAAAATCGATTTAGTGTTTCTCGAGTTTCAAGATATGTAACAGGTTGGCTTGCCGAATGACATGAAAGTGACTTTGTTTTATAATTATTAAAGATATCTACGAATCCCATTGCAATGAATTCAGTTACAATGAATCTTCAAATTTTACATTCGCTCCCTTTTGACAGAAAAATGACGAAGCCAATCAGAAACTTAGACACGCATTGGCCACACTCTCTCTAGACGCACTCTGCGCCAAACAAAATAAAAACGCAGCCCTCCCGAAACGGTGAAAAGAGGAACTGTGCCAACTTTTTGAATGATAGATTGGCGCCAAATTTTCTCAGCCAAACGCTGGTACACTTGTGTAGATATGTTAAGACTCTATAAAGGGGAGTATGCTCAAGCGTCATTTTTTATCTTACTTGACATATACAGTACATGGGACGCACGTATTCACGTCGAGTTGTTGTTTATAATTTTGTGTTTTGAACATAAATTTACCATTTATATAATATGAACTTGAAAATTTTATTATAAAGTGAAAACACAGATGAAATCCTATCGTTGGATATTGATGTTTCTACTAATAAAACAAGTAATCGGCAAATATGTAAGTGTACTCTGATGGTTATGTTATATTATTCAAAACAACTGGCGTTTATTATAAAAATCTTGAATTTTACACACAATTCTCTTTAAATATGCAATAAATGTGTTAATTATTTTTTCTTTGTATATTACACATCAAAAGTGATCATAGCAATTCAAAACAACAAGAAAATTGTCAATAAAAGAGAAGTACAATATGTCTTTTTATTATTTTTGTTTGCTTCAGTAAAACAATCATTCAATAATCACTAAATAATATTATGAATATTATATAACACTGAAAGGAAAATTTAACCTCTCTTACTCATTTAGAGCACTTCAGAATTAGTCATTTAAAATATTATTACCTTAATGAACGTTGAATATTTGTACAATGCGATTACTAAGTATGTAACGACACCACCAACACTGTAAAACCACTTAATTTTTTATTAATCAATTAAATTTTTTGGAATATTCTACTCCTATTTACCGTGTGTTTATATGCAGTCGCCATATACTAGACCCTTTGCTAAAACCAAATATAACTCTTGCACATACCTATCTCTTTAGAGCTATAGTTATGTGTATGGATGGTTGGATCCATTACCTCTAGATCGCTGTTCCATTGTTTCTTTTGGAACTCGTATGTACTAAAAAGAGACGTTGTTTTTGTTATATTTTGATATTTAGCCGTTTCGAAGGGTTTTGTGGGTCTGAACAGCAATTAGAAGACTGGATTTCCATCCTATGAAGCATTCCATGACAATCTTACATAGAGACTGTGAGTACACACATTTTCAAGAAAATGGAAAATGTTTTATGAAATAAATTAAATATATTATTTTATGGAAATGGGAATTACATGTAGTCTTGTGAGGTTAGGTGCTCCGTATTTTCTTGTTTTCTTTACTCTGCTCAGTAAATGAATATTATTTTTTTAATTTCAAGTCTCTGAAGCAAGTTCTCAAGACAGTTAGGAGTAAGAGAACGGAGATTAAGTGTTTTGACTAAAAATTGACATACATCTGTCTATCCTTACATTTTTACCTTAAGTTACATTTTTTTGGATAACCTGTTTTCCTTCATATTTCAATCGTTTAGCATTTGTAAAATTGAGTGTCCTCGAGAAAAATAGTCGCGAACAGAGAAGAAAAGTTGCACATGAGACTACAGAAATAGTGAAACATTAATCAACACTTTGATGTACAGCAATGTAAATAAAGATTTTTGACGTGATTCGAATAATTATTAAAGTAGGAAACAAAGTTCCTATTTCAAAAAGAATGTGTTCACTTCTTACAAAATCTGTAGGCCCAATTTTCCATGGAAAATAAGTGTAATAAGGAATTTTTTTAAAGTTGCGGTTGACGCTAAATTTTGTGTCCCTTAACAAATGCAGAAAAAATTCAATAGGTATTTTGACTTTATAACTTATTGTTCATTACCGATTCTGAACTGATTTACTTCTGCGTTAGATCAGGGCAATCTTATATGAAGAAACAACAGTGCTTATCACTAAAAGATTAACAAATAAGAAACGAAATATTACCGAGGTTGGAACATAAGATTTTTTCTTAGGTATATTGACCTGCATAATAATAGTATTCACTGGCAGGTATACATCTATTTCAGCATAAAAAGAGGCTGAAACATGATAATGAATATAGTTGTTTAAAAATGAGCTAAATTTATGCTCTTTCATAGTGTATAATTATTGAAGTGAGATGTTACCATTATGTCTCTTCATTAAGAACTCTCAAACAGCTCGATGATATAGAAACTCAAATAATTTCTTCTGGTGTGGTTACGATTTATAGTATTTATGGTTACACTTGAGACAGTGAAACTGCTATGTTCCTCTATCAAAATGTAAAATTGGGCGGGAGTTAGTCTTAAATGAATTCACCATCAAATTGTATTTTGAGTTGATTTTCGTGATAAATAGGTGACGTAGATATGAAAAGGTCCGTTGACTCACTGAATTTATGTTCAGATGTTTTTTTAACCAATAAAGATGTGGGAAGTCTTCAATTAACAGTTGATTCATTTGGAATTTTTTGAGATATTTATACTTTATCCTACATGATTGCTCCTGGCTAAATTGTCTTCCCTGGCGGTTACCTGTATTTTGTAGGTATTTTTAGTTTATGTTTCAACAATTGCAAAATTTTGCATGTAAATCATATACGATTGACTGTATTAGTTATTACCTTAATGTTTGTATCTATTTTCTGTATCCATATTTCACTTAATGTATGCCATAAAGTGCAAATAAGAAAATAATTTCCAATTTATATACTTTATTTTTAATGAGTACTGACAAATTTTTTTTTTAATTTTTGCTGCTAAATTTTACATAATCATCTTCATTTATTATAAAGCTGATGTTTGAGTTTTCTGGTAAAAGACATATTTTAAGATAAAGTCTGAAAGTATGTCTATTGTCAGATTTGTGATGCACATTTCATGACAATGAGGTGTATCAGAGTGATGACAGCCTCTAAACCATACTTCACTTGACCGAAGGAGCAGAATACTTCACCTAACCTATTAAACCAAGAGTTTTCTTATACTAACATAAGAGTCTTCGTAGGCAGTGATACACTAGGGAACACCACTGGAACCTTCTTTTCACTCGGCAAGTGAAGAGCAGGGAGAGAGAGAGACGACCGGCAACATTTATGGTGATATTACTTCTGATTACGTGTCTTGTTAGATGAATTACTTGTATACATCGTCCGATGATAGTTGTTGTTAAGGAAGTTAAGAGATGTTGCATGAAATCTTCGCTAATTTTTAGGAAGTCTTAAGGACTGGTTTCATTTTTTCTGAAAAGTAGGTTCACGTTGTACCGTTGTAATGCAACTTTTACTTTAATAATTTTTTGTAATATTTTTTACTTATAAGTGAGCGGAGGTAAATCGTTTTTGTCACTTTTGACTTTTTAGCTTTGCAAAATTGATAAATTTGAACGGTTAGTAGAAATCCAGATTCCGAATGTCCATAGGTTTTCATGGCCTTAAAAAAAGGTACTTTGTTTCTAAAGACAACTTGGAATAGCGTCCAATAGCCAATGCCGTTTTCTTCCTTGCAGTTGTGAATGTGTCTTCTTTGCTTGAACTCGCGTGACTGAAGTCTGCAGGGTCCCAGTTGTAAATCTTCTTCACAATTCCATTTGTTTGCATACGATAGGCATGTCCTTACCAGCTCAGTTGTTAAGCTTTTATTTGATTTATGATATTTTTATGTTTTAGAAGACGGTCTATCTCTATGTTATTCTTTATTCTCCATTCACCATTTGTCAATTGGATCGGACAAAATATTTTTCTTATAATAATAATAATAATAATAATAATAAATTTATTGTCAAAAAAGCAGTACAAACTGCGTATGACCACGTGGAGGACAATAAACTAATTTACTCTCCGGAAGCAAGCAAGGTGCCCATCAATTCCAATCAAGGGCCCAAAGGAAGAGGCGGATCCAAAACTTTCAGAAAAAAATCCTAGATAAGATAAAAAGTTAGCTGCGAGTTATAATACTAATATAATGTCAATATGTTTGTAATTTAACACAAAAAATTTATTTTACATGGACAAATTATTATCGAAGTATAGATTATTCTGAGTATAGTGTTTAAAAATCATAAGAATTGAAATAACACTAAATTCACGATTTATTGTTACAATAAACACGCCCCTAGGCAAAGCCTAGAGAACCTGTATAAAAATCTACCTCTACCGGAAGGAAAACCGGAGCAAAACCCGGGCCAGGATGGGTCTTATTATTCTTCTCTCGAAAACAAGCAGTCGCTGTGTATCCCTCTCTTTAAGTGTCCATGTCTCCGCAGCATAGGTCACTATTAGTGTTATCTCTGCCTCTTATAATCTCATTTTTGCACCTCTATATAATAATTAACTTTTAAACAAACCTTGATTCGCAAAATAAAGTGTATTTCCTGCCGCAATCTTTGCCCATATCTCCCGTTCCGTTACATTGTTGGCATTGAATATCGACCCTAAATACTAGTATGATTTGATTTCTTCATATAGTACATTATCAATAATAACTCCAGTAGGTTTCAGTTCACCTGCATTATTTCTCATTTACTTTGTGTTATTTGAGTTGACTATGCGCCCATGTAACGTCGGCTCCAGGACATGCCATCAACTTGCGAAATATTAATAGCTCTTTGTATTTCCCAAGCCGGATGCTGCTAAGAATATTACAATAAGTGGCCGGTCAGCGCTAAGACGGACGTGCGACGAGTTTTCCGTGTGGAGGTATTGTTCGAACGAACACTTTTCATCTTAAGGAAAGTATGTACCAGTGTATTCGAAGAATGCTGTCGGCGACGTTGATGTACGGGGGTTCAGGTGTACCTAAATTAAAGACGAATTCCACGAAGAAATGAATGAAGAACGAAAAGGGTGTTTGCGAAGCGCCTAGGTGACGCTCATGACGATTCGTCCTCTACGGCGCGACCTCTGCATTCCTAGAAGCAAAAGGGGTGCTTGCACGAAAAAAGTGCTTGCACGGTGGTGGCGAAGGCGTGGTTATTCACTGATCACGTGACGTCTGGTACAGTATATATTGGGAGGAGTGAAGCTTCTCGGGGATGCTTTACAAAGGAACGTAGAGATCCGTCAGCACGGACAAGTGACTGTACTAAGTTTAGGTCGTGGAGACCAGATGTTTGATAAGGCTGCTGCGGTAGACTTAATGAACTCATTACTAGGTGCGAGGGTCGTAACTAGTATCAGTTAGTTGTTGGGGGAAAACAATTTATCTTTTCGAAGGAACAGATAACCTGAGGGTTTTTTAAAAATTTAGTTGTCTTCAACTATATTTTACAAAGTATAAACAATGCTCTCTGTCAGCATTATTTGTCTAATAACAGATTATTAGATGTATTAATAATTTTGGGAGTTTGTGTCTGTAAACAATTCCGATTTCATGTAATTTGTAATAAACCATTATTTATTGTTATTACACGTGTGTTTGGTTGCTTGGGTAACCGAGCTGCTGGCAGCGACAAAAACTACCATAGGAATTTTGGTATTTACGTGGATCCCGCTTCTACCAAAGAAATAATAACAACACATCAGGGTTTGAGGTGTGATGTTACAGCCCATAATGTCTTGATTTTTCTGTAAGTTCTTTGAAAATTTGTTCTAGGGCATTCTTCATTCTGGCAGTCAGTAAGATATTGTCGGCATAGGTTAGGCACTGCTTCAACCGCATTGTAATAATCCCTTTAATATCTATTTGTGCCAGTATCGTATCCATCTCTATGGTGAATAATGTTGCTTAGAGAGGATCACCCTAACATCATGACAAATTCTTACTTTTTATTCTTACTTTTACTTTAGTTTTCATTAAAGTGAGTCTGTTGTTGTTGCTGAGTAAGCTGTTGTAATTTAATTGGGACTTCATACCTATTTAAGCAGTTAATACTCGTAATTTGAGTCTTAAGATTTGGGTGTAATCAACAAACATGTTGTGTAGTTCCACATCGTGTTCGAAGCATTTCTCGTAGACTTGCCTCATAATAAATATCTGTTTGGTCGAAATCCAGGTTGGTTTAATTATTAAGTAATTAATTGTTTAAAACTGTTACCATTATTTAGAGAGATGGTAATTAATATTTATAATTTCATCCGTTTCTTCGTTATTATGATGATATTTCTTCAATGACGACTCCTTCAATGTAACGATTGGAGAACCCCTTGTATGTTTTGAAAGCTAACTATTATTTGGAAATTTTGGTAAATCCAAGTCATGGATTTTCTTTCATTCTTTCTTTCTTTTAATTTAATAATATATATTTTGAAAATATATTAATGGTTTAGTGTGATACTTAAAATATGGCTCCACATAGCATGAATATTATCTTTAATAAGGAGTAGGACTGTGCGACCTGATATCGCAGTCGTTAACCTTGACCAGTAAACTTCTCCATTGGTCTATTTCCCTCCAATCCGGTGTCGTGTCTATTTGTGTGACTGGCCAACATTTCCCTTTTTCTCAAACATTTCAACGGATGGCAGTCTTAGGAAATGTCCATCAACAAATTTCCTTAGTCATATTTCATGCCTTTCTGGTGGCGACGAAACCAGATACTCTACTGCTGATAGCATCTAATAACTATCAACGCAAGGAACTTTCGTCATGGATTGAAGAAAACAGGATCTTTTGCATCAGGAGTGTCAAGTAAGTCACTTTAAGTGCGACAGAATGTGACTCAACTTTGTGCCAAATAATGTAATGTTGGGTAGAAGGTGCAATGATTTGGTATATTCTACGGACGGCTTGGACAAATATTTGAAACGGTATCTTAAGTAAGTTTCATCTGGATGATCCTTTATTCAAGCGGAAATATTACATTTAATATTTTGCTCATTGTTATGGTATTTGACCCGCCTAAAAATGAGTGGAATCAAAGACTTAGTACAATGAAGAGAGAAAGGTTTCATCTTTAACACTGTTTTTATGAGATAATTATGAGTTATTCCACGTATCTTCGCTTGAAGGAAAACAAAACTATTTCATTATCTAAGGCATCAATGTTCTTGGGGAAGCAGTGTTGTTCTCTACTTTGAATATATCCACCGTATAGGACGAACTGCTATTTATGTGAATACTTAATACTTGTGGTATGATATCCGTCCTAATGACTCGAGTTAAAAAGTCTAAAATATTTCAACGAATAGTTCAAACCATTCTTTGTACACTGGTGACGACTTTTTTTGTCCTTGAGGGGGGAATATTTGAATTATTCTACTTTGAATTAGCATGACCCGCATTATTATGAATTAATAATCTTAAAATTATGATTAGTATACTTAAAATATTTTGATGCAGTTAAATGGTTGACACAGTTTAAAAGCCACTAATATATTGCATAGGTAATAACTGATGCAGTGGTCAGAATATTTTCTAACGATGTAGAATAATCTATGAAATGATTTAACAAAAACTGCAATGTTTGTTTTTACGGAAACGGCAGCAATTAACTCCACAAAATCTTCTAATGTACC
Source organism: Laupala kohalensis (assembly GCA_002313205.1). Classification (NCBI taxonomy): domain Eukaryota; kingdom Metazoa; phylum Arthropoda; class Insecta; order Orthoptera; family Trigonidiidae; genus Laupala; species Laupala kohalensis. The sequence goes on along the minus strand of NNCF01126352.1, from coordinate 1,914,666 downwards.
AGTGGATTAAAATTTCCCGAATTTCATCAACGAAGCAAACTAAAAATCAAATGACAATCTAAATTTATAATATATAACTAATTTGTAACTTAACGATTCGACTGTCCTGTGTCAATTCTGAACCAGAAAATTAGTGTACATATTACATCATCTTTGATTAAATCTTCTTTGATAGTAATTTTTAGGCTTTTTAGTGGTCGCAAAATTAACTAAAAAGGTTTTAAAAGGGTCTCAAAGATAACTGTCAAGTTTTTGTAGGAAAATGTATTATCTTATATGTTGGGTTAAAGTGAAACGCAACCGAATATTTAACAACATTGTGTACGATTTGGAAATAGCAAGAGGAAGGGGCATTTGATCTTTTAAAATCATTATTTCGTATGAGTTCTGATTCACCAAAACTGCTATAATTTTTTCTCTGGTCTTTGAAATAAAGCTTTTGTTAAATGATTTGGCAAAATATTTCAGTAATTTAAATATATAATTTCGTATAAAATAAACAAATTATATTATTTTTCTCATTCTCTGACTGGCGTAAACAATGTGCTCGGGTATCTGAGTTCTCGAAAGCTTTGTCCATTTGGACACATTTTATTTTTTTAAATATGCATCTTCCAACGAAGAAATATTTGTAACATAATTTCAGTTAATTTAGCAAAATACAAAATCTTTAATAGTTATTCACATACGTTACGCGATTAAACTCAAAAAAAGTTTTTTTTAAATGGTGGACTAAACCCCTACAGCCTTCTACATATATGTACCATTGTGTTGTATAATTATATTATGTGTGATCATTTTTATGAAGTTCAATGAGTGACAGTCTGAATGAGGTCCAATGGAAAAATTGTTCTAATCCTGGCGAGGTCTTGGAAATGTTAGCTCATATCTCAACGACCAAGTTGTGCCAGCATTGGTGGATACGGAATTTTTCTCGAAGGGAGGGGGAAGAATGTTCTTCCTGGAATGGGCGACTCGGGTCATTGTAACGATACTCTAGAGAGCTGTTTAACTCCGATTTAAATTTTATATGAGACCGTCCAAAAATTATGTAACGTCCATTTTAAACACCCCCTTCCACAACGCACCTATAACAGTACTTTTTAACCCTCCCACAAGATTACTTAACTCTCGCCCTACATCCCCCGCTAAGAGAAATATTTGTACCGTTTCGCAAAAAATGGTGATAAATTTTAATACTCTGACATAATGGTTCGTTCCTAATTTCTCTGTAATCCCTTACAGCGGGTTACGGTAACAAGCTTTAATGTTAAATGCACCCTCTAAAACTTCAGAGTTACATTACATCAAGGCTATCCCGAACCCCGCAGTAAAGCAGAGTTACAGTATCAAGAACAACTCACCCCAGAGGGCGTTATCATTTATGAACGGTTATTAAAAGAACGTGTCAAGTTAGTGGCGTACCTACACTTAATAAAGCCCTCGGCAGGAGTCATTCTGGAGACCCTCGTACTTGAATAAGGCCGCAAATTCCACACACAAACGTTTTTGCATGCTTACAGGATACAACCATACCAAAACACTGTACAGATGTATTGAAGAAATTTGAGTTTTATTTAGTAATCTGAGTTAGCATTAATTTCATTGTAATAAAAAGTTTTAGATACTATTTTAGTTTAAAAAATTTCGTGTTTATATGATTTTTTGACTCTTGGGGACCCTTTTCAGAATGTGGTCCGGGGCGGACCGCTACCTCCCATCCCACCTCGAAACGCCACCGCGTCAAGTTCAAGTACTAAGAAAATCAAATAATTTTGAAAAGTGGAATAATTTTTTTCATATTATCATGCAGAGGGGGGAAGGGTTTATCGCCTTCTCATGTATTCAACTCAGATTCTCAGACCCACTCAGTTTACTTTAAAAGGAGTATGATGTTTATCCAGTTATCAAAGCAGCTAGAGCGAAATATTCGCTGGCCACATTTCTTCCGTGTGCTGAGATAAAGAAAACTATACTCTCCACAATCCCCAGACATAGAGAGGAAACTGGGGCTCTTTTTTATTGAATATCGTTTTGTATTCTTACCCTAATGTCCTTCATAGTATATTATTTCTTAAAATTCAATATTTAAAGTGAAACTATTTTCGAGATTTCTGCAAGATTTGTAGATCGAATCCCACAATGTACCACCCCAATTTTTTTAATTATTCCAACCCACTACCACGGTGTATTATATTAACTTTCTCTCACTCACATCCGAAATATCTTAGTGTTTGATCGTTTTTACGAACCATTAGAAAAATTGACATATTATCCGATAGAATGCGAGCACTGAACAGTCACGACGTGGTTGCGATAACTCGATCGTGAATTCGTGTCTTGTGGCGGTCAGGGCATTCACTGATGCGAAATTTCTTTCACCAGTAGGAAACCGTTGACTCCCTCTACGGAATCGTTCACTCAATGTTGATCCATCGTTCGCATGCTATCCCGCTCTTGTTGCTAATACCGGTATGTGCGTGTGTGTGGGGGAGATGTTACGAATTTCACATTCTCGCACCATGTAAATGCCAGAATATGAGACATATAAGTTTGAAATAATTAATAAAGGTTATTACAAATCAGAACTATGGAAAGAGAGGGAAAATGGAGATGTTATGTATCCCATATTCTTGAGACATATCCATATAAGAATAAAACGAAATGATTTGAGTTCACATTAATTTTATAGTGATTTTTAAAATATCTTTTTATTCCTTGGGCATGACAATTAAACGATTTGTGTCAAAGATGCCACACTGAAAGAACTTCCCTACCCAGTGAAGTGTGTTGGTGCTAGGTTTGTTCCAGTCGTAAATTCCGAACAGTTCGGAACGGTTCGGAATTCTCTCGGGATTTCCTCAGTGCGAGTGCGCGGAATACAGGACGGTTCCGAACCCTTCGGGATTGTTTGCTGCTGGAACGCCTTTTACGCGCCATAGTTTAAAGTTCGTCCGTTTGATGTCGCATGAACTTGACAGCAGGTCCATCTCGCAAGGAAAAAATAAAAAAGATACAGCTCTCCCCTCGACATGGCGCGTTGATCAAAAGGCAACAGCGCTTTTTTTCATTTTTTTTCCAACAAAAACGATACAAAAATTATTTTAAATTTGAATTATGTATATTTATGAGTATTTAAAAGAGTTCTTGAGCAACAATTTTTTTTGTCCGTATCAATATATGTTGTGGAAAAATTATTTCTTTATTTTTAAAACCTATTTTTCATATTTAGTATTTTAATCAAATGTTTGTAGTGACGTGGTAATTCTCAACATAATTTTCTATTTTGATATGCGCAACAGCCAAAAATGCACCCTCAATCGACGGTTTACCCTCAATCGGTTTAGGGGAATGAAATGGAGTTGAAAGGAAGTGTTGGGTCGGATCCGACCGACCTCTGCATAATGAGGTTTCGGATGAAATTAGATTAACAATGCCATGTTATAACAACTTTCATTAATGATAGAGTGCACATTAAAAAAAACTCTTTTACAGATAATTACAAAATGTTCAGGTTTTGATGGGAATATGTGAACAAATAGCAGTTCCAAACTGACATACATCTAGTAAAATTAGTACAAGTAAAAATAACCGTATATAAAAATGAGATAAAAATTAACAATTAACTTATTAATAATGGTACATTGTGATTTTATATCTCTTGATAACACACGGAAGACCAATGAGCGGTTGAGTGTATCACCGCTAGGTACCCGAATCTAGAGTATTTCGTGTTGTATCGAGAGATAAAATCACAATGCACCATGATTAATAAGCTAATTGTTAATTTTTATATTATTTTTAAATACGGTTTATTTAAAGGCCGATGGAAAATTTTTGCAATTAGCCGATCTTGAAATTGCAAGGTTTTCTAAAAAATAGAAGATTTTTTAAATCATAGATACAATTATAAACTAATACATTTTATAAATAACTATCCCAGAAACGTCGTGTAAAATTTCAATGTCCTAGTCTTAACAGTTTTGCTAATATAAATTTTCAAAGCTGACCCATCCCTTGAGAACGCTATAAAATAGTGGTTTTTTACCTTCCTAACACAATTCAAAATACTCAGACACAAGCACATACTTATATTTACTAACTTTAATATCATGTATATTTTCACACTTTGAATAGAAATTACCTTCTTTAAGAAAGAATGGATGGTAAGTCAAACTTGATGTTTGACTTACTTTCCATTCTTTATTTAGCCTACCAGTAATCAAATTAAAAAAGGCGAGGAAAGTAAATAGGACAGATGGCGAACAACGAAAAGTATTAAATCACAAATAGAAATTAATCAAAGAAATGAGTCGTGAAATTAACTAAATCTAATAAAAGTAGAAATGAAATATCAGAATTAAATAAATACAAGTGTAATACAATGAAATGTTCAGAAAAATTATCAGAAACAAAGCTAGGTCTTCATAAACTACGAGATTTCAGTCACTGTTCGGAAAGAATAAACGGGAAAAAGCAGGGTCAAAATGTAATAGAAGAGGTTCGAAATAATCCGAAAGCCGAAAGAAAATAATTCAATTAAACAAGCAAAGTCAAAATATAACAGGAGAGGTTGAAAATGGTCAGAAAGATCGAAAGAATAATCCAATTAATATCGCTAGGTCGAAAAAAACAGGTAGCACAATAGAGAAGTTTACACGGCGACGCCAAACAATCGAGTGAATCTCGCTTCCTTCCCGCTTATTTACCTCACCGCCTATGAACCACGCGGGTGACCGACCGTAACCACAGTTCCAAACTTAAAATCCCTACAGAAATCTAGAACTCTCGGAACGGTTCCGAAATTCCTCGCTGACGACTGCTGGAACAGCGAACTGGGACAAAAAGTTTGGAATTGTCACTGCTGGAACAGCATTCAACTGGGATTTCGCTTTTGCGCATGCGCGGGATAGTTTGGAACCGTTCGGAACTATCCGGGTTTGCTGCTGGAACATTCCTACTACCAATAGAGCACAGTGACACGAAGGAACGATTGGACTGAGTCAGACTCGTGAACGGCGTTCGGAATAGCAACGACGGCCGGACTCATGATCGGCGTAGGGAGTAGGGACGATGACCGGTCTCGTTAACGGCGTAGGGAGTCAGATTAGTGAACGGCATTCGGAGTAGGAACGATGCTCGGGGAGGATTTTCTGAAGGATCAGTTCTCGACGAATTATGTGAACTATTAATAGTGATATTGGAAGATTGTGTGGATAATGATTGCGTAATGAACAATATTGTTGGATTATCTATTCAAGTATATAAAACAGTATATACTGTAAGAAATGATTAATTTTTGACAATTAATTAAAGTTATTGGGTTAATCGATGAATAAAAATGTTTGTAAGCCAGCGGAATCTTACCGCGACCTTCAGTGAAAGGCAGTCTGGAAAGGGAAAGCGTGAGGCCTTGTGGCGAGGGGCTGAGCCTTCTTGTTCCGAAGAGGGATTGTGAATATACCAAATGGAAGGAGAATACGGTCCTACGCAGTTACGTCTGACAGAAGCTGAGTGGCGTAGATGAAATTCATATAAAGAAGGGACAAAAAGGGTCTCAGTATTTTCAGAACAAGGGAAGTCAGTTATCAGTGACATACGAGGATCGGGTGCGCAGTTACTTCGAAATGACATGGAAAAATATTAGAAAGAAGGAAGGAGTTTTTTCTTTTGTGAGCGCTCATATAATGAAGGCTGCACGTGCTAGTGGGATAATAAAACTGAGAGGCGGGTGGTCGCTAGCTTCGAGAATGGTCGAAACACCAGGGAGTGAAACCTTAAGAGAGATGTTCAACGTACAAAATTTCTAAGGCTGTCAAAATTCAAGTATCACATTGTTAATAAAGGGAAAGTGTGTCTGGTTAAAATCACTGAGGGTATGTGTGGAAAAAATCGTAGCTTTGAGAGACTGGAAATTTTCCTAAAGCAAGAGTGATGATTGGTTTAGAACTGGCAAGAGTTACGTCAAATATCACCAATGGAAGCGACTCCACGTGGAGTACGATTCAAATTTAATTGGACGTCAAAAGACGTGTAACTTTTGAAAGATGAGTACGTGAGGGAGCTACAGGGTGATAGAGAAGGGATAAGATGCGAGCAGAAACGCTCCGAGGCTCACATAAATTACTCTCTTCAACTCACTTAGAGATGCACTTCGAGATACACCTAAAGATTTTCACTTAGAACTTCACTTAGATCTCTACTTCAAGGACTTCGTTAGAAGTTAATTTATTTTAAGATAGTTCGAGCACTTCGTTGATTTTCTGCGCGTAGTCTCGACTTGAATTTTTTGTGAGTGGTGTGACAACCACTCAGCTTTTTACGAACAGAGTACAATTTTCGAGTTGGATCAATACTGGTCGACTAATTATACACGTGATTAGAATTCGTGGGTGAAAGTCATCAACACATCAACAATAATTAGGTCGAAAGTTTATACGGAAGCCGGATCCGAAATTAAGTAAACACCGTTCGAGAACAATGAACTCTAAATACGAGACATCATCACACCGGCGGCGGCGTGTTGGAAGAACCGAGGGAGTGGTGCTAAGGTCATTGGTTTCTTCGGCGGTACGCGAGTCAACAGCTGGGAGAGGGCTGCTAGTGTGAATGAATTCTGGCACGAGGAGAAGGGCACTGACCTGTTACTCCAACCATTGACGAGCGGCACATCTTCCATAAGGTAACCTGAGTTGGTTGCGGCCAGTTTTTTATGTACGCTATCGCTGCGAAGAAGAATGAGTGCAACTTTTGAGAACTCTGAAACCCTAGCCCAGGACCTTTGGTTATACTAATGTTAAATAAATTAAGAAGAGCGAAGAAGAAGGGCCTAAAAATAATTAATTCTTTAATAATAACCTGTTTGTTTTTTATTAAGGCGCCATTAAGGGCCTAGTGAAACTAAGAGAGGAGTTTTTCTTTGTAAATGTGTATTGTGGTGATTTTGGTTGGGGAGTGTGCATGTATTATTATTACTTCAGCGTGTATTCATATGTTAATAAATAATTGAACCAATATTACTTAAAATAAAAGCGTTTTCCTATAAAGGAACCGTGTGTGTCATTCTCATCTAATCTAGGGGACGAACCTACTTCAAAAGATAAGATAATGGGATATTAAGGTAGCTGGAGCAGTTAATTAAGGTAAGGTGTTACACATTACACCATCAAGTTTCGTTACAATTTTACGTTGCAACGTAGCTTACCTAAGCACCCCCCTCTCTTCGTTTCGTTTCAATACCAATCATTTTCTAAAAAATATTGAAAAAAATTACAAAATGCAAAAACAGTGTTTATGAAAAACTTTTGATTGATTTATTAAATCCAGTATTGTTGAATACATCATATGACCTTTAGATGCGCTGAACACAATATTTGTTGTGACAGTTTTTCAGTTGCCAGCGTAAAAATATTTAGGTTTTTTATATTCCAATATGTTAACATTATTTCATATTTTGTTATTACGTTGCTGTGTTTACTATTTGTTTATTCTGATATAATCTATAAAAGAGGGTTGGCTATTATTAAACAGATATATTTTCTACTATATCACCCAATTTCCTGGTAGCGAAAACTGGTTTTGGTTCAATTAACTGAAGGTAGCGAAAAATTTAATATTTAGATGAACGAAGAACGACCGTTCACCAAAAGGAACGATTGGGATGAACGATTCAGTGAAAGAACTTATTCCTTCGGAATAGTTCGTTCACGCACGTCACATCTCTAGTTGCGTTGTTGCGTGTGGCATGACTGAGGTTATAATGTTTACCGCAGGTTAATTATTATTATTATGATCTATGAAAATAATTTTTTGTTATACCCTGTTTTCGAAGAGTTGATCGGATTCGTATTTTTTCTGAATACAATGCAGAAATAATGCGTGGCGTGCACGCATGTAGAAACCATACTGCTAGTTCTGAAATTTGACAGATAATCATCAGACTTCTCTTGCAATTACGGGAACCTGTGACTTCTGCGGGATATGGCACGGAATTTAGAAGACAATGGAGGGAAACAGATACATACTTCGAAAATATCGTGCTTTGAATTTTGTATAATTTTGAAATCACTTAGTTTTATAACTCTTTATCTGTTTCTTTCCATTAGTATTGTTTTTTACCAACGATGGATGCTGAAGGTAATATTATAGTTGTATTGCATTTAGTAAGTTCTTGTGGACTGGCTAAATGTTTAGGATAAGAAAATGAAATGATAGGAAGAGTTATGGTAGAAACAGCTGTTGTCATTTCTCCACACGTATATCCTATCAGGATTGAAATTTAAGTCTGATGAAGCAGTTTGATTTTGTATCAGAAGCAATAATTGTTTTAAGTTTGGTCATAAGTTATGAGAAGAGAATTGACAGACTCACAAAGGGTATAGTAACTTTGTAAATTGAGCCGCTATTGAAAGGATTTCTATTGACTCGATGTCATTGTGAGTTGAATGCTTACCTTCTTATACACTCTTTCTATACGTTTTCTGATTAATCTTTCAAGTAGACAAGTGGCGACTGAAATTCTGCTCCTAAATTCTTAAGTATATTCTGGGTGAAACATTAACGTTCCATATTTTGTCAATTGTTATTATGTATAGAAAGTTTTTTCAAAGTAGAGGAGGGAAATTCATGTTTTTTTATCTCTTCCTGTTAGCTAGAAATTGTTCTTGGCGTAATTAGTTGTGCATTATCTTTATGATAAATATGTTGAACTGTATACCGTATAAATATCCTCTTCAATCCAATTCTATTAACTCTTGCAGTATTAGAAATTTGTATTCCTGGTATTGGATGTCAGAAAACACAAGAAAAACAATCTCTCAAAGTGGATTGTTGGGGATTCTATTTTAGTTCTCCTGACCCGAGTTTTCCTCTGGGTAGTGGTGGATTTTTTATAGGTGGAAATGTCGTTCATACTTTTGTTTTAATTTATCTCTACATTTTACTGCACATAATATCAGAAAATGATTCATTTTGGAATATTAAATGGATAACTGTACGTGTTTTTTATATAATTTCTTTTATTAATCTTAAATCCACCACAGCCCTTGGGCCCTTCATCAGAATTGATGGGATCATCCCTTACCTGTTTCCGGAGAGTAACTTAGTTTATTATCCCCCCCCCCTCACCCCGGGTCATACTCAGTTTGCAACTGTTGTTTTTTAAATAATGTTAATATTTATTTTTATGTAATTGGTAATGCTCACTGTTAGAAGTTCTTCAATTGTGTGGTTCAAAGACATTTATGTTGTATATTTAATCAAAGTAATGTATCATTCTTTCTTTTTTCAAACAAAATAGCTACGTTATCAAATATACAAAAGTTGTGTTTCCATGGCCTAACTGTAATACCTCGCATCTTCCTCAGTCAAAACATTACAAGAAACTTCATTTATTTTAACTGCTGCTAGCGCAACTTATCAAACTACATATCATGGTATAAGTAAGAGGTTGTTTTTCTCAAAAAGCATCATATTATTTAACCAAAAGCAAAAAAAAAAAGAAACAACAACGTAAGTTCTTCTACTCACTTGCAAAATATGTACTTATGCAACTATTTGAAGTGATTGTTGTGATTTTCTGACCTTTTTCTGTGTATTAATCAAGTATCTCAATCTCATGTCTGATACGGATTTTTTAAGTTCAGGAGAGTAAATCTATCACCTATGGCACAATAGAGTTGTCAACTAATTATCCTCAGTCGCTCTGAAGATGTAAATGCTCTTCATTTTTGCCACCCAAGTGTTTCACCAAAGATAGTGAATACATTCATAGAAATAAGTGAATTGAGTCCAAATTTTATGGAGTTCATAATGGCAGTGGCTTTTAACTCTAGACAAAAATTGATTTTACATGAAGACAAAACCTTACATTGGTGCAGTTAATGGACCATTCTTTCTAACTTAATTTTATGTTTATAATTTACTTAATTAGAACTCTCCATGGCCTTAATTCAGCACCGAAAATTCCCGTTATATTCCTATATCTAATACAAGCCTTCGACAAAATTCTCCGTGACATTCTCTTTCTAGAAATACTCTACTCCTGTTGGATAATCGTTGCTGATACCTTGTATTCATATTTGACGAAAACTTACAATGGAAACGAACCAAAAACGTTCTGATGGCAACGCGTACCGGGATTGCCATTTGCATGGCCATGCGCTTCAGGACTCCGACTCTCAGTTATAACAAACATGGGACATATCAACCAAACTTCGACTCTATAAATCCTGCATCCGACTTTAAACCACCAGTGCTTCATCAGTTTGGACCAACATACCCCACCCGACTTCTATCAAACCCCTCAACATATGTGGAAATAAAATTCTAAAAAAGGTTATCCAACCTCCCAGAACCAACCTCTCTCGACCAGAATTTAACTTGGCTGATATGCATAAAAACTAAGCAAAAGCTTTTACTGTGCATGGTATAGCAGATTCTTTGCATCTGCTATGTGCATAAAAAGTAGATGTGTAACCTGCACTAGAAACTTGTAGTAAAGTTTGTGAAGCATATGCATGAAAAGCGTAGTATCTGCTTTAAATAAAAATCTCTGGAGATAATACTTTAAAAAATTCGTAGCAGGTAAGCCAACCACTTGGGGGACAGGTCACTTGGGTTACCAGTCGTGCATGAAAACTCATGCAAAATGGTGGCGTTTGTGCAAATTCGAAATGCTTAAGTTCATAAACAACGGAAGGACTGTAGGGAATTTGATTTTAAAAAGTTGTACTGTTTCAATGAACTGAAAGTGAAGTCGATAAGTGGACTATACTGGTATTTAAACTGAATGTAGAGGTCTGGGAACTTTTACCAGAACAAAAAGTGTATATAAAGAAAATAAATGTACCAGTCATGAGTTAAGGAGGTGGCGCCTTTTCCGATGAAAGTAATACAAATTAGTTACTTAGTAGTACAAATTCTTACTCAGAATTTTTTTCTGTCTTACCTGGTAAGTCATAGTAGATTATATTCTTCTGTAAGGAGATCCACAAATATTTTCTTCCCTTTTCGCCAGTTATATTTTCTTGTTGTCAGTACGTGTGGCATCTCTTCACGTTTATTTTCTCATCATAACATTGGCCAGTTTGTTGCTTATCAGCTTCAATGATATCTTATTGCAGTGGTTTTCTTGGCATTCTGAGCCGGAATTGATAACTGAGATTTTACGCATCGTTGATTGCTGCACTACTCGCCTCAGAATGTGACATTTTTCTTCTAAAACACCAGGAGATGACGAGAAAACAAAAATGTGAACTAGGCGTCAAAGTAAAAACATGATTTCGAGATTTTCGTTATCATTAACAAACCTGACAACAGATGATTTGTACAAAATAATTTTATGAGTAGGGGGTTGTTTGGGAATATTTTTAAGTATTTCGTTTATTTGTCGAACTCTTCTATTTTTACCTATATACCTTTTATTTTTTCTACGGTAATTGTTTATTGTTAAAATTTGTTTGAACGTGACGACTCCAATCACGAGCCGAAACGTTGTGTTGCAGTAAATCACAATCTAAATGTGTAAAAGCGAAATATCTCACTGACTGTCTGACTAATCACGAAATCTCATGAACTACTAAGCCTACGAACTTGATATTTCGCTGGTAGGTTTCTTTTAGGGTGTAGACATCCGCTAAGAAAGGATTTTACGTAAATCCATCCCTAACATGGTGAAATGGAGGTTGAAATGTTTTATGTATGTATCTTGCTATATCTGAGTGCTTGGAGCAATTTCAACTAAACTTATGTTTTGGTGTCGCTGAGTTGATAGTGAAACCCCCATATCGTGCAAGTCTAAATTCAGCCGTAGTGGAAGAAAGATACCCCTTGGGGTGGCAGGAGGGGGGAGAGGAGGAATGGGTTTATGGATAAAAGTTATTGAAGACTAATTTTGAAATATCAAAAAAATGCGTTGGATTCATAATTTTGGGGTTAATGAGATTTTTAAACTGCGTATGCCGTTCCGTTCAAGTTGAAATCACATAGGGGCACGGTATTCTTAGAGCTGGGGTGGGAAGGGCTAGACGTAAAAATAACATGAAAAGACCGATAATAGGGTCAAGTCCATGTTTTTGTGTATTCTGAAATGACTACTCGTATTTCCAATGACATTATGTTCCCTTCAGATCACAGGAGGTGCTCGACACTCCTAGAGGGCTATATGAAAAATTATTGAAAATGGAAGTATTTTACGGAAATTCATCCGCAAGGAGATGAAATGGGAAATTTGTTTTCTAAAAACTTTTTCTCAATTACATCAGTGAAAATAGGGGACTGAGGACACACCAATACTACCACACTCCCAACATTAATGGATAACGTTCTCACTGATATAAATGGGAACGTGAGAAAGTTGCAGACGTATTACAAAGTTCACAGAGAAAAGATGCGGGGACTCTGCTAGTAAAACTATATTGATCGTCAAAAATCGTGATTATTTATTTGTCAAATTAGTTTTGTATGCGGTTAATTGCAGATTATCTTTCTATTTTTGTGCAATTGTAATTATGTTGTATCATTGATACTAATAAGTCTCTCGTAATTGACGTAAAAGATGAATCGCATTTACTTAAAAATGTATTGAAGAGAAACGAGTGGTTGTACCCTTAGGAAAAGGTGGAGGTAGAGTCGGATTTAGGCATAGGCTGTTGCCTAGAGGTGCAAGATTTTTGGGGCGCCAAAAGAATGTTATAACATTTGGAAAAAAGTTTATTTTCTAAATATGATTTACTGCGAACCTATGTAATAATGTTTCTATGATACAATTTTATTGTTAATTTTGAGACAAGTGTATTAGTATTGTGATAGCAGTATGTCTAATATAATTATATTCTTATAAGCGTGTTTTATTATTTTAACTTGTACAGTATTTTTTAAATAATGTTATTAAAAAGGTCTTAACTTATGTAAATATGTTCATGCTACTTTTTACCATATAATAAAATAATAATAAATAAACAAAAATATATTATTATTACTACTACTTTGTTTATATATATATAACTCTCGAAGGGCGCTATATTTACTTGTGCCTATGGGCGCCAAACTTTAAAATCCGCCTCTGAGTGGAGGTATCGCGTGATAGTTGTGAACTGCTTCTAGAAGAGGGAGGTATTACTTCTCATTGTAGCTGCTACTTCGTAGTAATTCTTTGTATTATGCATACCGAATTTAATGCTTCTACTCATAACACGAAAGTAGTATCTGCTTTTACCTTCAACTTCGATCAATTGCTTCGTTTTTGTGTGTACCAGCCATTATGACACTCCTCCATCGGCTCTCCACGAATAAATTTCACCGCGCTTTTATAGATGGCAATCGACTTGAACTCATTGACAAATATCTAATTTACCTCTACTATTAACAAAATCTTAAAATTCAGACTCCCGTCTGATTTACTTAGCCCTCAATGCGACGATTAACACTATAACCAAAAAAATCTAAAATGAGTTGACACACAACGACTTGACAAAACACTATCATCCCAGACAACAAACATGCTGTAACTTAAGTTGGCAAAAAAATTGCCATGACCATAATTTAACTGCCTTCGGGCACGTGAACTTCGCTGTCACACACAGATAGCAGTACGAGGTAACGAAGCCTGGCATTGATTACCAAGTCTGATGTTGCGTACCAGCATACCTCAACGTTACGTTACGGAGCCTTGCTAGCTCGTGCGACAGAAGCGGTGACTATGAGAAGTTGTGCGTAGCGAATTTGGGCTGCATGAGAAATTATGCGCTTAGAGACCTCGGACGTGGATGGTATTTTCTAGCAACAGGACTTTAACAAATTAGAGACAACAAAAAATCCTATCTTCGTAGTCCCTTACCCCATTAAGGTTAGGTCAAAAATCTGCCTTCTGTACTTTAATCCTCAAAATGATGTAATTGTGTCTAAAATTAACAATCTGAAGCTAGTTTTCTCTGCTATTGTTAGAATGTTTTCTTTTAATTTTCAGGACATTCACTTTCCTTTGACTGTGGTGTTGTGCCATCTCACAATGAAGTTCATTTTTGCTACCATGTGCCGTTCTATTTGGGAATGTTATTCCTCAAAAGAGAGAGTTGTTTTACCTTGGAGTCCATACATGAAAAGTATTGGATTGGCAGGCATTGCTGGTGGTCTTGATATAGGATTATCTAACTGGGGTCTCCATCTAATAACTGTTTCTCTGTAAGTATTTTTACCTATTAATTACAGGTGTTCCTTTTTTTAAGGTACTCTCAGTAAAGTATTAATCTGTGTGCAAAATAACTGAAGTTTCCAATTACATTGGTATACAAATCTTTTTATGACTTTTAGAATGTGAAGGTTTTTAAAATTAACTTTGCTTTTTATTGTATGTTTCCTCTGTACGTTTTATGTTTTTTCGCCATATTTACAATCTTTGTCAAACTTTTTATAAAAATTAATTAGAAATTGGTTATGTAACTTAAATGCGTACATTATTATTCTTAAAAGTTTACTTTTGGAAAATATTTCGTCACAGATTTCAATATCGTAAAATTTGATCAAAATTTTCAAGTGCATGGTCGTATTGTCTTGGCTTTTGACTCTGAATTAAAAAGTGCGCCAGAGGATCTTCAATTTCATGAGACGTTAAAGTCCGTGAATATTAGGAGCGAGTAACACAATAAGATGACTTAATAACTTAATGATACAAACTTTGATTAATTATTTTTTGTTTCAAAGCTGCGTTTACATTAACATAATGTAGTGTTTAAAAATTGACCATATTAGGAAACGTCCACTATTATTATTGTTATTGCCACCGTTAATGACATAAGGCCGTGCAACCGAAGACATATAATTACATTGTTGACAAATTTCTTATCTCTAGCAACAGTTCTCACAGTTGTAGCTCCTAAACTGAGGCTACGTTCAGAAAAGAAAACCCGCTTTCGATTCTTGTACAAAACCTTCCCTATCCCGTGTGTTTTGAACAAGTTAAGGCGCTGTCGAACTGGAACTGCTGATCATTCTGAAGATTCTGAAAAAGTGGTTTTTGGCATAACGTCCGTCGGTCTGTGCGCAGCGATTCTGAATAAATGATTGAATCAATTTAATTCGTGTTTACGGTAGAATTTACTTGTCGATGCTTGTGCTCTATTTTTTGTACTTTAAAACAAAGGGTACTTCACATGAAGGTCAATGTACTATTTTGAAAAATTCTCAAAAACGGTTCCAACGATTTTGCTTACATTTTCTGAACGTAAAGTACAATTAGTATGTATTACATCCACATTAGCGGTATTTCGCTTGAGAGTTTGGTATAGACGCAGTAAAATAATTTGTCTGCTGCATTTACTCATTAGTTTACTGTTTCATGAAGCTTGAATAATATTTAACAGTGTAAATGGACCAAGCAGACGTAGGATACACTTTTTGTAAACTCTAATGAAAGATATGATAATGATAAAATACATAGGAGGACAGCAAACGCACTGCAGATACGAAAATACAACAATTTCTGTCTACAACGAAATTACATTTACATAACACTTTTACGATATTTATAAGACTGATATGTCGCTGTGTGTTTTGAAATAATATTCTGAATATTTATTTTACTTTCAAATTTCAAATAAAAGAAGTAATAAGTTCAACTAGCGACTTTGAGCATGAGTAGAGCACTGGAAGACGACCAAAATATAGATGACCACATCAGAAATGACCCTTTCACTATTGAATTCTTTCCCACTCTATTCTGCAGACGGAGACGCGTATATGAAAAAGTATGTGCAATGGTTTTTCATAACTAGTTTAAACTTCGTCTGCTTCTAAGTACTAACAAACCTGAAAATTACATTTGCTGGAAAACCCTTTACGAAAGAAATACACTGACAGGGAAAATTCGCGAATTCTGTCATTTTAACTTGAACAGTCAATTTGTTCTAGGCACGCCAAGTGGCATTCTGTTCATAAAAAATGGATGAACTCAGCGTTAGTGCTGGAACGTCATGCTACCATATTTCATAACCTGAGATGTCCTGAATATGAAGTATTCAGATTCTTAGTTTTGAATAATAATGAATGTGTAAAATCGATCAAGTCCGACAATGTATCAAACATTTTTTTAATCAAACAATCTATTAAACATTAAGAAATATATGACCAGGTTGCAAAACTAGTGTCTTTACAATGAACTGGATTTTTGGTTTTTAGTAAAATGTCAGAAAATTTGTGTTTTTTTCTAATTTGGTCATAGTTTTCTGGATTTCTATTTTGTTGTTGTTGTCGTTGTTGCTGTTGTTGTTGCTGCTGCTGCTGCTGCTGCTGCGTGAGATGAACTTCTTGGGGATAATAGATGTACTGAAATCCATGCACCGATACTTTCCAGGTTTCGTCCAAGTATAAAATTGTGAAAGTCAACACCGAAACTTTAATATTAAAACCCAAAAAATATGTTATATTAGGAGATTGATCTTTTTCTCCAGAGATTGACGGAATATATGGTGTTAATCATGTCCCAAAGATCAGAGGAATATGTGGTGATTATAATGCCTCGAAGATCATAAGATGTTTGGTCTCACAGAATGATGTTACACTTATGGAATTGTTCTACTCTTGTTAAGTTCATCTTCAATGAAATTTTGAGTGGGTTCATTTTCAGAATGTAAAAATGGAGAAATTTTCTTTGTTGAAAAAATTGTAGCATCTTTCTTAATATGGTCTGTTTCTAGGGGAATACATTATTCTTTTTCCATGCAAGTCTCCTATTGGCTAAATTTTATTCTATGATTGTGTGGCTTGGATAGTATTTGGTTAATAAGATGAAATTTCTTTGGTCATTATTTGACAAACATGTTCATCTTTTTCAAAACTTATTTAGTGGACCATGGAATTTAAAACAATGAATTAAGAGGTTTGTGACAACTGGTCTAGGATTCAGCGTCATCCAAGTTTTACAAGGCTCCTCAGCTTATAGCTGACCTTGGGATGGAGAGGACCTGTAGGTGACCTCGGGATGGAGAGGACCAGTGCCGAGTCAACTCCAAGAGACCCCACCCAACTCCCTTCACCCTTGATAATAAAAGTTATTATAATTCTGAATCTTGCCTTTTCTCACATTTACCCCATTGATAGTATTGGGGCCTTGCACGGTTGTTTCAGAAAGGTCTGGTCTACACGATGAGTTGTTAACTGTTAAAAAAGTTTCGGATCTTGTGACATGACTGCAACAGGACAGCTTCATTAAATTTCCCTTGTCTTCTTGTCCTTCCGGAATCTTTGTGAACCTCAGATACAAAACCAAGCACACTTGCTAAATTACAATTATATTCAAATTTCATATTCCTTGAATTTGTATTGCTAAGTCCTTTCTCATATTCTGTTGCAAGTCAAGGAAGTTTTGAGTTAATGGAACACAAACAAAATTTTAGTGGCCATCTTAATTCTCTTTTCTTTGGAAACAAAGGTGATTATAATCCACGGTCTTGTCAACACAGACCTGTCCCAATAGAGAATATTCTTGAGGATGTTTGAGGATGTTTCTCATAATTTCTTACAATGACAGTAGACGATAATGGTACCACTGTACGAAAATCTATCACTAAAGAGACCTCTTCAATGCTGCTTAAGTCTACGATCAATCTCCATGCACTACTAGCATCCCTAGGGAAGGTGGTGACATGTAAAAAGATCATTAAAATGACATTCGTGTTGATACCGTAGTTTTTTGGGTCGCTAAAATAAATTGTGACGTTTTCGTTATTGCTTAAATCTTCAATCAGCTCCTTACACCTTAGCACACCAAGGGATGGGGATAACATGTAAGAGTTATTGGAAATGACATCTAAACTTGAGACAAATGGGGTAACCCCTGATATCGCTCTGGTCTAAATTCAGCCACCAATGGGGGGTGGACAGATTGAAAGAGGACGAACGAAAAATAACACTATGTAACAAAATTTAAACAATTTTGTTTTTCATGATTTTTTTAGTGTTTGTTGCTTAATTTGGTGATGCTGATTATGAGCACATAAGTTGTTTTTCTTAAGCATCGATATTTTGAATGCGACCAATATTACATAATGCAACCAGTCATATAGAAGAAATCTAATGTACTTATGTCAAGAGTTGGTTGGATTGAGTGTGAAAATGTAGAATAACAGTTTTCATATGACATTGGTTCCACTCCAAAATATACATTAGAATGGCCTTTCCACTTATGTGACGGCTTACCGCTTATTCTGACCTCATTGCATGTACATGGTCTCCAATCATAGCATAGTCCCAATGACCCTGATACCTTCTTTTCGTGCAGGGAATGTCTTGGTGTTACAGCTGATAAATTTGTCCGAAAGAAATTAATATGAGAAAAAAATAGTACATTTTCCTTGACAATTTACATCCAAGTACATAGTGACTCTGTCGGATGCAATTGATAGAGAATTTGACAGAATAGTTACTATGTACTCTTATATTGGAATTCTAACTTCTATAGTTACCCAAAAACTGTTGCAATACCATTCTTAAGCATCCCAATCATTTTGCCTAGAGTAATTTTATTTCCATGAAGAGTCCATCAGCATTGGATTTTAATGTTACATGAATCTGAGGTCCGATGAAACTTCAACCATTTACTTTTGCTTCAGCTGGCTTGGGGAACATATGTCTGATGGGATTCATAGCCTCACTGTTATTTAAATCTTTGATGAATTGTACGCCTCACAGAATTTTGTGCCAGACACAATTTTATTTTTCACTTGTTTGGATACAATGCAATGTCTGCAACCATAGAAAACATGTACGCTGTCATTTTACAACTTCTGGAGGTTGACATTTTATGTTAAAAGACAACATTAAATGTTACTTTGAACAATAGTTGCAATATTTTTCTTTTAACATCAGCTTCTACATTCACAAATGACAGTAAGACATTTTGTGAAAAAAAATCGTTATATATAGTTGATTTTAGTTAAAGAAGTCTGTATATTGGAGCGTTCCACATCAATACTAANTTTTTTTTTTTTTTTTTTTTTTTTTTTTTTTTTTGTGGGGCTTTAGGGCTCGTCAACATCGAGGTCATTAGAGCCCTGAACACCATATTAGAACCATCAAAGGGTAAGCACCTTGAGAATTACAATTGCCAGAACATTAAATCTGAAATTATTCAAAAACTTAAAATATCAAAAAGTATCGATGTCTAAGAAAAACTAACAACATATTCATGTTAAGCATGTTGCTTCTATTCCATAAACTCAAAGAAATAAACACAAACAATTTTTTAACGTAGTGCATTGAAAAGGATTCTTTGCATTGGATCCATAGTCCCAGGGTGTTTGGTATGTATAATTATACAACCAATGCCGTTAATTTCAAGTTCAGATTACATCGGGGCATGGTACTTTAGTACCTGGGGATAGTACTCATGAGATTCAAACTCGATTTTTGGCTTTTCCTGCTCTCCAGATTCCAAATTTCGATAGAACGTCCACCTGGAGAGTTGATAGTATTGTCTCAGGTTCGCACCCTGTGCCTGATAATATCTTTCAAATGTATAAGTTTCTGATGGCTCTCAGTTTAATCTAGCTTTTGAACAAATTTGGGTTTCTTTCTAAGTTTTCTTGAGCGAACTCCTTTCAAATATTAATTGATTGAGTCAGTCATCGCTGAAGTGTTGAATTTCTACTTGATTGGCTTTCTCCAAGTTTTCCTCCCTTATGTTCAATAGCAGTTCATTTTGCACGCACCTATCTGGAAATCTTGGGTTGCCTTAAAGTGTTAGTTATTGACGTAATTCTGACAAACCTTTCTCCAAAACCTCTCAAGTTCATTTGGGGGCCAATAATTTTTATGTACTATTACCTTGTACCTGTCCATGATGCTCTGTTCAGTCAGTTGTAATTCTAGCTGCATTCCGTGAGCTAGAAGATTTCTATATCCATATAGGTAGCAGTTTAGTCAACAATCATAATACAAATGAATTACAATCCAAATACCTTAGTGCTGGTGAAGTTATTTGTGCTTGGAACCAACTCATCAATTGGACTCACATCCGTGTCTTGTGAATTATCTTCAGATCTGGCCGGTTATGAGTTTTGTCATTGATGATCAATTGATCATATTGTATTTTGCATTTGTTACTTCCCATTACTCTCTACAGCTTGTACTTGAAGTAAGGCGTGATTAGTTTGCCACTTGATATCTTTGTAGTCTTCTGTAACCAGTGTGGAACAACCTGCCACAAAGGGGCAACATTGCACTTTTGGTACATATTCTTAAGACATCTCTTCCTCCCCCTCTCTCTTTCTCTCTCACCCACACACACATTGTGTACTTGTAGTTCATAGTTTTATTAACCTGGAATAGTTAAATACATCATGCGAACTTACTTAGACTATTCACAATATTTAACTATTCTAGATTTAGAAATGGACGTAAATAGTAATTTTAACAACCTGATTTATGATGGCCATTATGAAACCTGTAGTTGCAGTCTCTCCAACCTTAACCCATGTGTATGACGTGATTTTGTCAATTTCTAATTGGTCAAGGTCGTGAGCATGTCTTCCGTGCAACCAGCATACTCTTCCAACACATCAGCAAGCCCTAGATCGGTTGTCTCCATCAGTTTGATCAGTCTACCATTGACATTCAACTTGCGAGACTGGACCCAGAGGCGGACGGGGTGGTGCAGTTGATGTCACATCAGTGTGCCAAGCTGAGAAAGTCCCTAGTTCAAATCTCGGTCCCGTCTTCCATTTTCATCCAACATAAAATAATTAATCTGTTACCTGGCGGTGTAGTTCATCGCAATTTAAGAAATTTCTGTATGTTTGTGAACACTTTAAGTTACTTATAATACTCATTTTCATCTGTTATTTTTATTATGTATCTCAATCTTGTTCCATCCCAGTTATTCATCAGTTGTGGAATAGATGCCAAGTGTGGAATAGATGCCATCAGTTGTGGAATAGATCAATATTGAGGAGGTTTATTGTGACTGACTGCTGAATAAGGTATGCAGTTCCTTCCTTGAACCCTAGGGATACAAGGCTTTGACATAGATTCTTGGGTATGAGAAGTCTTTGTCTTGAATATTGTTGTTATTCTGGGATAATATTTGTGCAAGTGTGTTTAGGTCAAATATAATGAAACTCAATTTTTATGTGCTAATGTTTCAATACCTATTTGTTAATCTAAACACCAAAAAAAAACATTATCCCAGTAAAAATCCTGAGGTCAACAACAAGATGGAGGATATTATTATTGTTATAATTATTATTATTGTTATAATAATTATTATTGTTATTATTGTTATAATAATTATTATTGTTATTATTATTATTATTAGCATTATTGTTACTTGTTTATAGTGATGGGTAATTCAAACTAGAGCTGTTATAGTTCTGTAAATAATTTTTCTGTGACAAGGGAAATTTAAAGTAGCGATATTCATAAGGACTTTCTCAAGTCAAGTCTGCATGATAAATTAATTCAATTATGTTTCTACATCGGTCTTCTCTACAATTCACCTATTCTGTGGGCATGCTCCCAACTGAAAGTAGTGAAGATGTGTGTGTGAAACATAATTTACTTTAGTTGTTGTAATGTTTCCATTATTTGAACAACATACATCTCACTCAACAAGGACATTATTGATCATGCACCATTTCATTTTCACTGTTTTTAATAAAATGATAAAATAGAACTATATTTGTTCAGTTATAGAAAAACTATTAGTGTTACCTTTTATTTGTTACATTTTTTTGTAATTGTTATTATATTTATTCCTTTCAGATATACAATGACGAAATCCACTGCTATTATCTTCATATTATTTTTTACTCTTGTCTTCAGATTGGAAAAAAAGGTGAATGTCCATAACTGCTTTAATTGTTTATAATTATTAAAAACACTTGTGAATATACGTAAATATTTTGGTAAAGAGATGAGGACCGTTATAAATTTTTGATGAGTTTCTTATAATAATTTTAAGCATCTAACTCGGTGGTTGCCAACCTTTTGGCCTTGACAGACCTTTAAATACATCTTTTTAAATTCTGTGGGCAACTTGATGATTTTTTTAAAACATTTACATGTTAGTCAAATAATGGCAATAGAATGTCATTTTTTTAGAATGTGAAATGCATCTGAAATTAAAGGAAAAAAACTGTAATTATAATAAAATCATGAATACTTATTTAATCACTTATATTTATTCAATTGATGCCAGAAAACTTAAAGAAGTTGTTAAGTACATTTTTTCCATGAAGTGGATCTCTGATTGGACATTAGAGAAATATTTTTTATTTTTGCTATTTGTTATCAGTTTCTCAAATATGATTTGCATAAATTTAACAATCTAATATTTCTGCCATAGCAAATTAGTTTCTTCTACAGAAAATAAAAAATTGAAATGAATGTCCAGGTTTTTCAGCAGACCACCAAAATTCTTTTGCCAACCACTAGTTGCGACTGTTGATCTAAAATACATCTGTAAGTGTTTAAATAGTTTTGAAGAAAAACAAAAGTAGGTTTTGCAATTTACTTTATGCAACCTAGGGAATTAAACACTAACCTGTAAAAATAATAAAGTTGCTGGAGCAATTATTAGTGTCTCATTCTGCAGTTGCCTGCTACTCAGTAACTCTTTGGTTTCTGTCCAATTGTTTTCAGTCTAAGCTTTTCTTTTTTAACATCCCATTTGAAATATAAGCCCACCTATCTAGTTCATGCCTATTTTATCTTTAATTAAGCAACATTGTTTTGCTTCATTGACATAGACTTTGCTTCATTTGGACCTATACTAGTTGTTCCCTCTCAGTCAATTTGACCTCTCAATCCCCTCAATTTGTTGTTACTGGCAAAGCCTATGAATAGATTACTTAAATTCTACACCGTATATTACCATATCTTCTATAATCACCTTTGTCCCAAGTATCCAGAACTTTGAATTGAGGGGTATAGAGAAAGTGTTGTAATGGTGAAAGAATCACTTTGACTTACGTACTAGACTTATTTCCTTTTACTCCAGTTTGGAGTATAGGGCTTCCACGGAACTCTTCCATTGGACTCAGTTTTGCACCAGGGCTGTCAGCTCTCTCTAGACTTACCCCACCTACCATTCTCTTCCTCTTCAGCCTTGGTCTTCCCCTCCTCCAATGTCCTTGAGGGTTCCAACTTAAGACCGGTTGTTCTATTGCTGTGCCTTCTTTCCGTAGGGTGTGACCGATCCATTTCCATTTCCTCTGCCTCATAGTCACATATACTGGTTCTTCTGCTATTTTCTACAGATCTTCATTCATTGTCATGTTGGGCCAAAATTACTTCAGTAATCTCCTAAGGCATTTATTTATGAAAGTCTGCAAGGATTTTGATATCCTATGTGTAACTATCCAAGTTTCACAACCATACAATAACACAGATTTTATGTTACTTGAAAAAATTTTGTTCCCTTGGAAATTTCATGGGCTTGCCATAATGGATATAGCTACATGAATGCTGCTTTAACTATCATAATTCTCTTGCACGCTTCCTCTTTCGCCCCACCTGTTGCGGTCACTTTGTTGCCTAAATATGTGAACTCCTTTACATCCTCAGTATCTGAATGATTTATTTTAAATATGTTTGTCTTGTTCACATTTATTGTCATTGATTTTGTCTTATTCTCTTTTATTTTTAGTCCAACAGTCTTTCCACATTCTTCCAACTCCTTGAGCTTCTCCATACTCTCAAAAGAATGTGACAGCAAACAGATATCATCAGCAAAATCCAAATCGTCTAGTTGGTCTAACAGCCCCCAGCTTATTCCTCTTATTTTCCCATCAATGACTTTCCACATTATTGCATCCAATACCATGAGAAAAATGGTCGGGGAAAGAACACATCCCTGTCTAACTTCTCTTGATACTGGTATAGGATTGGTCAATTTACCCCCCTGCACTACTTTGCATGTATACCCTTCGTATATTTCCTTAACAAGGTTAATAAGAGAAGATGGTATGCCATATTTATTCATTACCTTCCACATTTTGGGTCTAAGAATGGAATCTGAGACTTTTTGAAAGTCTACAAACAGTAAATATACATTTTCAATGTATTTTGTACTCTGCTCAGTGTGATACGAAGAATATTAATTTGATCTACATGCAATCTATTTCCTCTAAAACCAGCTTGCACTTTTCTTAGTTGTTTTACAACTGCTTGTTGTATACTGGTTAATATTACTTTATTCAATACTTTGCCAGTTTGGGACAGACAAAAGGGCAATACCTTGCCAGTTCTTATTCTGCAAAATATCAACTTTCTTTGGAATTTTGACAAGCCGTCTTCCAGTCGTCTGGCACCTTGCCTTTCTCCCATATTTTAGCAAAAGGAGGATACAAAACAGTCATAGATGTATCTAAATCTTCTTTTAGTATTTCAGCTAGTATATTATCAATATCAGGGGCTTTCCCATATTTCAGTATTTTTATTGCTACTTTAATTTCTTCTTTGATTGGTTTATCAGTACGTATTCTGTTGTTTTCAGTAACACTTTCTTCATTTTCCTCCTCCAGAGTTTCTTTAATTACACTTTCTTTGGTCAGAAGAATATTTAACATTTCCTTATAATATTCCTCCCAACTTTTGATTTGCTTCTCTTTATTTGTTAAAAGTCTACCCTCTTTATCTTTAACGGGGTACATTTGGAATCTTTTCTTTTGAGAGAGAGCGTGCAAGTGATACTGTAGACTTCTTTTAAATTATTTTTACTGGCAGCATGTTGAGCTTTTTCTGCCAGATCACTCATCCATTGCCTGCGATCTGCTCATATACTTCTTTTTACTTCTCATTCTTTGCAGTTGTATTCCTTCTCTCTTCAATTTTCCTCCACATCTCCTTCTGTCATCCATTCTTTCCTTAGAAAATTTTTGTATCCCACAATTTCCTCTTGCACACGCACGTCTCTTCTCCACTTCCTATTCCGTGCAAAATGGTCGATTTGGCTTTCAAATTTCTTATTAGGCGATACCCAGATTGTTTTGTGTATAGTCTTGTGAGGGAATAGGGTCTGTCCAATACAGCACACCAATCTGTAAACAATTCTCCTCATGTACAGCACACCAATCTGTAAACAATTCTCCATTTTCATTTATTCTCCCATAACCATGTTTCCCCATAACTTCTTCCAGACCTAAATTGTTACTCCAAATTTGTGCATTGATTTCTTCCATAACAGCCAAAAGGAATCACAGTGCTGTTTTTTGACCTGGTTGTGAAAAGATCCACTTTTGGTCAAGTCAAGTATAGGTGGGCGACGTCGTGTGTCAAAGATATACAATATTTCATGACAAAGGAATTTCTTCTTGGTAGACTTCATTATTTTGATGTATTGTCATTGATGACTGGCATTTATCATGTCTTTTTCATTCTGAAAATTCAAATCACAAACTATGTTCGGTGAAACTACTTGAACTTTAAGGGATAATTGAGAAATAGAGGCATGAATCAGCTTGAATAAAACTGATTTCAGGTACTACTTTTAAGTTCGTAGAAGGAGTGTACTATCCAAAGATATGGTGAAATTGCCCAATTTTTTCATGCATGTGTCCTTTTTGATTTTGTTTGAAAATTTAATATTTTCCTTCTTTTACGTTTATTTTTATTTAGATTTGTTTCTCTGACTTTTCCTTTTAGGAACCATGAAAGAAAGAACATGAAAAAAATATTTAAGTTCTCTAAGAGGGTGTCTACACAGTACAAAGTTCACGGCAAACTGGGATTATTGGACCCTAATAATCCTTCTCTGGGGGCAGATTCTTTTGTTAAAGATATTACACTAGGAACAGGTACTGGCATGAGAGAATGTTTGACGTGCTGAAGGTTTCTACAAACTGAAGCCCTCTCCGACTATAAATCTATTAATTTTTAGCTGTAATTGACAACATCCCAGTGACCCTCACTACCTGTATTAATGATTCATGTACTGAGTTGACTACTATTTTATACCAACTTATATACTTTTTGTTTTATTGAAATAACTTTATCGTATTTGAAATCTACAAAAAACGTTCAATAAAATGAGCCCAAATATGGCCTACAAGCGACAATTCTACGGCATCAATGAAAATGTAATAATTCATTTCTTAACCAAATAAGCTTCGGTTCTTCCTTTTCTTTGCAGGATGTCATTCGAAATGGAATGAAGAACATCATACAATGTACTGATGAAATGTTTTTGGAAACAAATAAAACAAACTTATTACAACTTCCCAGTATTGACAATAGTCTTTTCAAATATGTGTAAATAATATATATTAGATATTTGATGACTAGTTGATAGACTACTTTAATGTAATGCAGAGTGCATGAATATTTTTCTTCCGTGATGCTGTATCTCGAGATTAAATGAATGTAACCAAATGCATCTATATTGAACATGAACAAATACATCTAATACTCATCTGCCAATTGGAAGTGAATGTGAAGATTGGGAAATTTCTTGCAACTTTAGTGATCCCTGTAAAAAAATAACTCATCAGACTGAATAATTACTATTTAATTTTAAAATCCTATCGTTAGTGATAAAAATCTGTTTTTGTGCATGTGAACTTGTCTATAATGAAATGATTCAAAACTAAACTTAAATGTTGTGTTTAGACTCATTTTCATTTTGCAATAACAAAAATTTTCTTTTTGACTTAATTAACTTTATGCTTTATTTGAAAAAGCAAGAATCAACTGAATTAAATTAGTGCAGTAATTTGTCGGGCACATACTCCACTTTTTTGACACAAACGAGTTTCGAAAGCTGTTGCTTGCAAGCTGAAGATGGAAGCAACAGCTTCCAAAACTAGTTCATGTTAAAAAGAAGTAAGTGGAGTGTCCGACTAGCAAATCACTACAATAATTTATTGTATTGACTCCTCTGTGAATTCCCTAAGTAATTTAAATTGAAGAATCAACTTGTTTGCACCATAGAAAATGAATTGCAACATTTTGCTTGAAATTCTAATTACATCTATGATTGTGGAAGTCTGTTCAATTTTTAATACTTTTCTTCTTTTACAGTCTTGGACACTAATTTTCGTCGTCTTTGCAATATCCTTAGGATTATTCCTGACCACTTACAAAGCTACGGAGTTCAATGTCCAGGGTTTTCTTCTTATTCTTACAGCATCATTTGCTAGGTTAGTTTCTAAATTTTTATTTTGAAAGAAATAAATCATTTTAATTAACTTTATTAAAGTTCTTTCCTCTATTTCCCATAAGTAATTCAATGAGTATTACTTTGTGGATTATTTACTTATTTTCAAGACTATACAAATATGTGTATTTATGAAAAAGTGTACTAAAAATTTGTGCTTGTAAGAGGTGAAAATGTCAAGCTCATTTTGCATAAGTAGGGCCATGATGTACATGAAATCTTTAATTTGAAAATGTTTCTGTATTTTCTGAAGAACTTTAATTTTGTCTACAGTTTTGAAGGTGCAATTAATAATGATAGTTCAAAGGGAGTAAAATCACTGTATACCAGTTTACCAATGCCAATAAAATTGTATGGTTAATTAACAAAATGTAGAATGGGAATTTAGTGCGTGCATTTAGATATTTTTCAAGTTATTTTAATCTTCTTTACAAAGGTGCACTACAGTCCCAGTGTACATTCTTGGTAACTGACCTGCTTATTCCTTTGAGTTTCTTTATTAGATACAAGGAGACCTTGTATCATTTTTCTTGGTGTGCACTGGTTAGTAATTTAGTGGCAGACTCACTTAAATTTTGTATTGACGAATCGGAGTACATAGCCTGATATGGAAATAATATGACTTAGAATGACTTCATTAATGTTGGTGGTTTATTTTCATTTTCGAATTCCATTTAGTCTCCAATCGAGCTTACTATCTTTCTGCAAGCTCTATCCTATTATTTATTTATGTATTTAATTAATTAATTATTGTGTTGTTGGTCATTAACCTTTGACCACCTTGCCTTCAACGAAGTCAAAGCACTATCCTGTAAGTCCCATTGTAAAGAAAAATATTATATGAGTGCATCATTCTCACACTCAACTTCCTCCATTCACATAAATGGAGAGTGTTGCCGTCATACTTGTATAATGTTTTCTTGTATGTAGTGACCCTACTGTGAGGTCTCAGTGAAATATTGACATCAAAGCTCTGAAGTGTTTTCCTTGGTATCAGTAGATTGTAATTTGACATCCTTACAAAGTTTATTTATCTGTCTTGTGTATCATTGTTTAGACTCTCCATTTAAGGTGCTCATTTTTACTAAAAAGTTAATTGTAACTTATTTGCGCAGAACTGCCATTTCTATTTGAGACTTCCGAGCTCACTAAGACAATACTACCTAGCCTCCATCTGTGCTATTGTAATGTTTACAACCCTGGAAATTAGCAGAAATTTGGGCTATTTGTGTAATCTATGTGATCTACCCTTTAATTACTTCAGTGGTCTTCGATGGACCCTGTCTCAGTTCGTTATGCAGAAATCTGCTCCTGGTATGTCTAATCCCTTGGATATGCTGTATCATATGCAGCCATGGATGATGTGGCCTCTTCTACCATTGGCGATTATATTTGAAGGTATTTTTTGTAAAAATGTCCTTATTTCTTTCTTTACATCTTACAAGAGACTTAAATTTTCTTGGTCATTCTTATTTAATCATCTTATCAGGTACCATTCCAAGTATGAAGTTAGCTACTTTAAAACCAAGTGTACTTATATAATAGGAAGTGTTTGAGTACATTATTAGTTGCTATTGATTACTTTTGTAAAAAGACACGTAACATTGAAATTTTTTCAAAATACGAAAATCATGTACCTGCATTTACTCGCGTAATTTACACATCCTAATTTTTTAGACAATTTTCTAGAATTTTTTAAATTTTGCATAAGTTACGCAGGCTAATCTCGACTACTAAAGTTTGCTGTTAAGTCTGCTCATTTGCCTTGTTTCTACGGCCTGTGACTCAGCCAAGTGGCGTGGCCTGTTGTGTGACGACCTTCCTGGTGTCAAGTAGCCTGTTAACAGATGCAACGATTTTTCTTTTTCAATGTGTTGTACATACTGAGTATATTAAATTCTGAATGTTCCCCATCGACCCGAGTTTCAAAACATGGAAATATTTAACTGATAAGTCTGAGAAAAAATATCTCAAAACCAGTGGGATGTTTGAGAAACTGTACTCTTAGCAAAATTAATGCTTTCAGATTTTTCCACATTACTGTTTCTATACATTTTTTCTGTATTCCGTATAGGTTTCAAGATATCCACCCACAAAAAATAGTTCATTTATGAAAAAAGTTGTTCACCTCACTTTTTTTTTTGTCAAATTTGTATT
Source organism: Laupala kohalensis (assembly GCA_002313205.1). Lineage (NCBI taxonomy): Eukaryota > Metazoa > Arthropoda > Insecta > Orthoptera > Trigonidiidae > Laupala > Laupala kohalensis. Next base: position 1,885,364 of record NNCF01126352.1, on the reverse strand, counting down.
TCTATCATCAGTCCCTAGCTTTACAGAAAAAGTTACCTGAAAAAAAGTTATAGATCACAAAATTTACTTAAAATAGTAAATATGCATGTATTTTTAATCTTCAACTGGCCCAGTGTTATGGAAATTTGAAATTTTCATGTTCATTTAGTTATTTTGAAGGAAAACACTACATTGCAGTTCTCATTTTTGGAGGGTTTTTTATTGTTTTATAATTGATTTATATAGTATATCAGTGGGTATAAAGAATTGGGGAGATGATGATTGTATAATAATAATCATATATAAAAAATGAAATTTCACAATAAATATTAACAATTAAAAGCATTGAAAATAAGGAAAGTAAAATGGATGGTGTTGTTGAGCAGTATTACAATATGATAATTTCTTTTGTATGCAAGAGTTTAAAATCATGAAGTAAATTCCTGGAATGGTTGCTGGTAAGGTAGTGACAAGTTGTGATACGGTAGTTGAGTTAAATGGATCCATAATTTTATGCCATAATATTTGATGAACAGATTCTCCTTGTTTGATAGGTACATATTTAGCCACCAGTTGCTTAGTATTTCGGTATGAAGAATTCCACGTCTTATGGTCAACGATGGGGAAAGTGCTTCTGGGTTCAATAGTTGCATTTTCCATGGAAATATCAGAGTTTTTGGTCGTTAGTCACACATCTAGTTTAACGTTGTCAGTATCAGGAGTCTGCAAGGTAAATTTTCATATATTTGTTAAGCTTATGTGTTTCCTTTCTTGTAATGAATCTGATAATTACAAACTATTTGTGTATTATTTGAAAATGATAATTTTAATGAGAATAATTGTCATAAATCTTGGTTTATAACTTTGATGTGAAAGTATCTTATGTTTGCCTGGTGCAAATAAACAAGAATATGGTATTATTGGAAAGACTACATTTGATGTATTCTGATATAAATATGCCAAAATATATTGAATTGTCTTTTTCTGTCAATAATTTTTTGTATTAACTTATATTTAATTGCGTAGGGAAAATAAATAAATGGGAGACAAAGCATTATTGTTTCTCTACTCTAATGCTCTTATGAAAAACAATTCTTTTTAGCTTTCTGCTCTTTTATTCTTACTGATTGGTGCTTCATTGGATCTAGGGATTTGAATCTCCTAGTTCAATTAAGTAGCGAGATGCTAGCCATATCTCCTCCTCCTTGTACCAAGAATTTTGGAGCTCTACCCTCCGTGGGCACACCTAATGATCTGATGTGGGAAAGTTTGAATTTGAGTTCAATTAAGTAGCACATGATGGTGTTAGAAGTCAATTTTGAAAATCTCCAGAACTTCACTTGATAACTATAGTTTCCCAGGTTTAATTTATAATCCAAAGCTGAAATGGTCCCTTGCCTACTACTGAAGAGGTCATGGAGACATAAGTACTTATGCTCTTTTGATTGTAAATATTTTCCTTTTCCTCAAAATTTTCATTCAAACTTAATAATTTATTCCTATTTTGGTCACACAGAAGGACTTATTCTAATAAAGAACATTTTTTATCATTACATGCAATGTCTTTTCAACCTGTGGTGTAGTGATACGTGTTTTCACCTTCTTCCTGTGGTTATGGTGGTTTATACCCCAGATGATCCAAGCAGAGTTTGTAGTGTTAGACGAAGTGGGTCTGCGGCAGGTTTTATTGGGGTACTCCCATATTCTCTGCCTTTCATGTCACCACAATCGCTCATTATTATTTGTCCTCATGTCATTCATGCACCTCAGGGCAGTGCATCTGGAAGGGCATCTGGCAACCTTGCAATTCCCCAGACAAAACCACAGAGGCATCATCTCTAACCCCTTGAATAGTAAAGGAAAGGGGGCGAAGGAAACACCGTGCAAATGATACAATGCCCTGAATTATGAGTTAGGAAATAAAATGTTTCTTTTGTCTGTGGTCTGTTTTGTGGTAGCTACTAAATCTTAAAAAAATTTGTGACGCTTTTTCTAATATTTATTATTATTATTATCATCATCATTATTTTTACAGGACATATTGACCCTCATTTTAGCTGTGGAATGGGCTGATGATCCCATGAATGGAATGAAATTTGTTGGATTAATGTTGTGCTTGGGTGGTATATCATACCATTCTTACAAGAAGGCTCAAGATATTGAAAGAGGCATTAATGAAACTGGAAAACTAAATTTATGTGATAGTTCTAATCATGCTGAAGTCAACATTCCATTATTAACTGAAATAAATAATCCAGAGCTTTCAAGAGAAAGCAGTGTGAATACTGATGTAAGTGATGAAGAAGTATTATTTAATATGCTGCATCAAGGTGAAGTTAGATAGCAAGTCTAATATGTAATGAAATTTTATGTAAATAAATTTGATTTGAAATATCATTGAATTTTAATTCGAAAATTCTAATTACGAAAGGTAGTAATTTGTTTATTCATTATTGGGCTTATTGAATGATAGTTTATAATATGGTTGAAGTGAATTTCTAGGTTATTTAAACCAATATAATGGAGCGCAATGTTAATTATTATGTTGGTTTTGTACTAATATAATTATCGAAGTTCATTCTTGAACTGAAGACTTTTAAGATTACCTGCCCCTTTGATGACAGTATGGGCTGCAACTAAATAACAATGAACATCTAATATTGGAAATAAATTTTTTATTTTCTGTTTATTTTTATTTTCCAATCTTTTGTTTGTTGACAGGAAATGATCCTTTTTGTAAATATTCTTGATTGGGAGGACTTAAAATTCTTTGACATGAACTGTTAATAATTCAGACTTCAATGGAGAAAAAGATTTTATCTGATTATCTTTTTCTTCCTCCAGAAATGTGTAACCCTCATAATTATTGAGGGAATCTTTTTTTAAGTGTATATCATTTGTAACTTGTTACATTTATTACATTATGCATGAAGCTGAGCTGTACAGATGTTATGCCTTAATGATTTTTTAAGGATATGTTTTGCTGTAAAATTTCATATTCAAAGGATTCATTGAATCTAGACATAAGTACTTGGTCTAAAAAGTTCCTTTGTTTTCTTTATGTAAATTGAATATGGGGAATGGGAGAAGATTGATCATCAACTTTGATAGCTTCTGCCAATATCTATTATACTGAGGAATCATATTCTTGTCATAATTTAGGTATAGTTGATTTTAGAAATATTGTGTCGATTATTATTATTATTATCATTATTATCATTATTATCATTATACAATTGTAATTCTACCATTAACATTATGAGTATAAAAAATCTTTTCAATAAAAAAAATTGAATTAAGTTTTATTTTTAGATTAAAGTAATTTTTTTTTTAAATAAAGAAAAGTTGAAGTAAAATGTATATAATGAATATTGTATTGAAAATTTAAATACCTTAAATTAAGAATTATTTGAAGTCGCATCATGTAATGCATTATGGAACTTTGAATTAAAAAAAAGGAATGTTATTTTTGTGAGACTTATTGTTTTATTTCAGCTCTTACTGTGCCTTGGACCTTGTTTCATCATTTATTGTGCCTTAGTCACATATTTTACCCCTTGCATTTTCATGGTACAAGTTTCTTTTCTTGAAAAACAATTTAAAAATATGTTCATAAACCTTTGTTGAAGTGTCTAAGTGTGGTGGAACCTGCATGAAAGAGCTTTTCTCAATTTACACGACTAGAAATTCTACTTAATTTTCTATAATTGACATGACTGTGAGCTACAATGGTTTTATTCTCTCTAACCTTATCCAGTTGCAAAAATAAAGGGTAGTGATCATTAAATAATACATAAAGTTGTATTGCTTTTATATTAATTGAATCAGTTTTGATAGAAATATTATCTATATAGGAAACCTTAATACAGTCATTGTCATAAGACCTAGTAATAGACTGAAAACAAGGTGTATCCATTTTCCAGTAAGTTATATAAAAATTCATCTGAACTATCATTTTTAAGTAAATAGTCACCTATAAATAAATGGTTTTTGACTTTCCTTTTACTTTTTAAATAGTTCTTTAAATGGAAAACAAAATCACTAACAGGCAAATCATGAGTTTTATAGACTGCAGAGATTTCTTGCTTATTATTATTGTGTAAAGAAATACTTCAATTTAGATTATAGGGTAATTATATTTAAAGTTAAGAATGCTGTTAAAAAAGAACCTTTGCTTAGAATGACCTGAAATTTGAACTGAAAATACTTGAAAAAGGGGGAAACTGTTTGGCATAAGAAAAAAAATAGTTCTAAATTTTAGCAATAGACAATTGCTTTTGTTATAGAAACATACATGGTGTTTTCCTCATATTGAGTCAGAGAAGCTCGGCATGACTCTCTCAATGAGGATCACGTTCTGTTTATGTAGCTCTTTTACAAGAATGGTCACTGCCAGTAGCTCTGAAGAAGTTCTGCAATTCTGAGTATTGACATGTCCTTGGAGATGGAATTGGGTTTCATCTGTCCGAATATTCCATGGACATTGTAACGTCGGCGCCAGGACATTCCATCAATTTGTGAAATATTAATATTTCTTTGCATTTTCCAAGTCGGATGCTTTTAAGAATCTTACAATAAGTTGCCGGTCGGCGCTAAGACGGAAATGCGACGAACTTGGGACCCACCCTAAGACTCTTCAGTTATTGAGGTATTGTTTGAACGAACACCTTTCACTTTTAAGGAAGGTACAATTGATTGCGGAGAATGCGGCCTGCGGCGTCGACCCATGCGCGGTCCACTGGAATTTAGGTGTACCTAAAGAAAAGAATTGTACGAAGTAATGAATGAAGAACGTGCCGAATATTGAGACCGTGGATTGAATTAATGGATAATTCAATATCATGTTCTCAAAATATTTAATATAAAAGCATGGGTCAACATGGGAGCTAGCAGTAAGGGACCTGGGTGGTCTGAAGCGTAGTGGCGGTGCGACATCACAGGCTCTGTAGAAAGTATTGGAGTACAAAAAAGTTATAAAATCTATTATTTAAAAAAATCAAAGGGAGAGCGACGAGGACACATGGTCAGAGGCAGACAAGTTTGAACTTGAATCTTTAGAAAAACGAGCATCGAAATTCAGTACAATAGAGAGCACCGAAAAAGAGCGGATGTCAGGGAACATTATTTCCCAAAGCAACGTGGGTGTACGTTTGTGACAAGCGACCAGAAGGCTCACGGTACATGTCTCTTGTGACATGGATCGCCAAGGGAAGAAAAGATATTGAAATGTGAAATTTAGGGGCAATCGGTTCAGCAAAAACACGATGGCGAAATTCAAAAGGAAGTAATAAAAAATTTGAGTTCAAAAGGAGGGCCGACGGACGGTACGAGTTGTAGCAAAAATGGATGATGACAAACGAAGAGGGTACCGCGCCGCCTAGCCATAAAACCATAAAAGATGGGATCTTAGAAGCATGCCGCTCAGAGCAGATGTGCAGAGTACAAATAACAAAATGGCCGACAGACCTTCGTCTAGATGTAGAAGTCTTGGAAGTAGAGAGAGTGGGAACAACCAATAAGAAAACCACGGTGGGAGGAGCTAAATCGTGTGATTGGCAACATGAAAAAGCAACTAACATCTTTTCGGAAACTTCCAATTAAAATTAAGAAGAGGGAAAGAAGCATAGGGCTTGTAGTAGAAGGAAGGAATGATAGGAAGGGGAACGTCACGTGACGCGATTTGTCTATAAAAATAGGGCACAGAAGCACAAACAGGAGATGGGGAAAAATTTGCGAGAGTTCATTTTTGTTGAGTCGGAGAGAAATTTGCAACAGTTTATTTGTTGAGTCAGACGGGGAGAAAAATGTGCGAGTTTATTTTTTTTCTTGAGCCAGACTAAAAATTTGACAAGATTGTGAAAGTTTCGTCAGACAGTGAAAAAATTTGCGAGTTTTATTTGTTTATCGAGACGGTGCACAAATTTAGAGAGTTTTTTTTTTTTCTGATGAGACTGAAAAATTTCGAGAAAGTTCGTTTTGGTAAACTGACTGAGAATTTTTGGTGAAAAGACGTTAGTGATCGCACTCAGAAATTTGTGATGAACGCCAGTTCGTAGTGAGAGCAGTGCGGTGATATAAGGCACAAGTGAGGCTTTCCGAAAAGAATCAGGAAACAATTACAACTGATACTCGATGCAATTAATGCATAGTTCAGAGCGTGAAAAGTGCGAACATTATTAGCGACTAATTAACCCATGAACACCATCGCGTACATGAAGTTGTCTTGTGTGAAGGAGAGAATCGTGTGATTGAAAAGGACAAATGGGAACTCGTGCAATGAAAAAGTTCGAACCGACGAGTACGGGACGCGAACAGGTCCAGTAATTAGCGTTTTAGGAGTTAATGAGCCGTCAAAGGTCACTTCAGCAAATTAGTAAGCCAGAGAAGGCATCGTCGTTGCATAGATAATAGAAAATAAGTTGCACTGTGATCCGTCAGAGGACATGCGAAGCGCATTAATACAGTGAACAAATAATAACAGTAAATGTTGCAAAGGACGAAGTAACAAATTAGTACAAAGTGAGTCGGGAAACTCTGAAACGAGACAGACATAGGAAGTTAATGGCATGGGGCAAATCGCTTAGGCAGAAGAGAGGGAACGAACATTAACGAGGAACGGGAGTCCATTCCAGGAACACAAAATTGGCCATGTCTTCATTCAGTCCGACATCACGAGACATCTTGTGTATTGTGTAATAGTGTAGAAGGAATTTGTTCATGTTATTTTGGGCCTTGTAAACCATAAATTGTTAACTAAATGTAAGTAGGCCGAGTGCAAGAGGTAAAGTGTTTAATTATAAGGAGAGGGTAATGAACAGAGGAGGCCACAATCAAGAAGATCTTGGTGAGTACTATGTAAAAAGACTTTCAATCAGACATTCCAAGAGCGCAGTAGGCGAAGTAATGTGTAGCATTGTGACCATTTACCAGTGTTATGTGTATTAATTAATTTAGAATAATTATGAATGATAAAGTGTTTTGTTTATTGCTCGAACACCAGAGTGCAGTGTTTTTATTGTGTCTCCAATAGGAGTGAGTATTCGGTTCCCTCCCCTTAGGATTTAGTTAGAATTATACATTTACGGTAATTACTGTTTAATTTTTTTAAAAATTTTTTGTTAATAACAATCCGTAAAGTCACAATATAGAACAACGAAAAGGGTGTTTGCGAAGCGCCTAGGTGACGCTCATGGCAGTTCGTCCTCTACAGCGCAGTCTCTGCATCCCTAGAAGCCAAAGGGGTGACCCAAAAGGAGTGTTTGCACGGTGGTGGCGAAGGCGTGGTTATTTGCTGATCACGTGACTTCTTGTACTGTATATATTGGGGGGAGTGAAGCTCCTCAGGGACTCTTACGTGGGAGGAGAGTTCGTCAGCACTGAGATGTGACTGAGCTAGTCTTGGTCGGGGAGACCAGATGTTCGTTAGGCTGCTGCGGTAGTCATTACTAGTTGCGAGGGTCGTAACTTGTATCAGTTAGTTGTTGGGGAAAACAACTTATAATTTGGAAGGTTCAGATAACCTGAGGGTTTTTACTATTTAGTTGACTTTAACTAAATTTAACCAAGTGTAATTAATGCTTTCCGACAGCATTACTTGTGTAATAACAGATTATTAGATGTATTAATGATTTTGGGAGTTTGTCTCTTGTAAATTCAGATTTCTAGTTAATTTGTAATAAATCATTATTTATTGTTATTACACGTGTGTTTGATTGCCTGGGAAACTGGGCTGGTGGCAGCGACAAAAACTACCATAGGGATTTTGGTATTTATGTGGATCACGCTTCTACCAAAGAAAAAATAACATCGCATCACGGCTTGAGGTGTGATGTAAATGCCATTCATTGTCCACTTCCATGCCAGCTAGAAATTCTAAAGCAAAAATTGTCTTACTGGCAGGTCAGCATGAAGCAACTCCTGAATGTGGGTTATTTTGTGTGGATAGCAATGCAGGATGTTTTGTACAATTTTATACACCATGCTTACAGGCATGTTCAAAGTTCGGGCAATTCCCCATGCACTGCACGTTTGCACACCACAGCTCGTCTCTTCCCGCAATGATGTGGCCACATCTACTGACATCAAAGCAATTTGTTTCCTCCCTCTGCCAGATTTCACTTCAAAATAACTTGTCTCTTTGAATTTCTTAATCATTTTCTTCAGACTCTTGGCAGACATTGGACCATAGCCTTGTTTCATACCCTTTATGGTCTAGAATGTCTGGCACACAGTCACTTCTTGTAAAAGAGCTTCACAAGCAGGGTGCGATCCTTCATTGAGAGAATCATGCCAGGCTTTTCAGACTCAATATGAGGAAAACGTTATGTACCCTGCATTTTTATAACAAATGCAATGTGACGTGCACCAACTATTGCTACTATTTAGAACAATTTTACTTTCTTGTGCCATACCATTTCCCCCTTCTTTGAGTATATGCAGTTTCATATCATTCTAAGCAGTGGTTCTTGTTTTACGGCTTTTTGAAAGTTGAACTTTAATTATAATCACCCTGTATTTAAATTACCATGGCTTACTAATGTGGTGTTTTCTATGACATGCTCTTTGAAGTAAATGACAACACCATCAGATACATTAACTTTACTATTATTATAATACATTTCGTATCCTAACAGTGAGAAGAAATTTTTATGCTTCAGATCCCATTATTCTGAGTAAACTATAATAGTGGGTAGAAGATAAGGCTCTTAATGAGTGTTTGCTGTTTGAAGTGATTTGCATTTAAACTTCTTATATTAACATGAAGAATAAAACCTTTATTTAATTTCAGATATTTATTGAGAGAATTGTTGACGATTGTCAAAATATCACATTATAAATATTTTAATTCAACCCAATAGTTGTATTCGTAAGGCAATCATATTGCCGAACCCAATCCCATGCAACACCAATCAGTCTAAAGTGTAAAGAGAATGACCCACAGAATAAGATTATTTGGACAGTGTTTGTCTTAGAAACTCATAGAATTCATGAAGACCTACCCCTTTCTCTTCAAAATCCTATAGAATATAATTCGTTTCCCTGACTTTTCTTGTACAAATTCATATCAATGTTCCATCTTATTACTGTATGTCCTTGGTTCCTTTTTCTCATTAATTTCATTTCACTACACTACCTGTGCCTTCCACTCACCAATCTCCATACTACAATGAAATGGAAATTTTCTTCTAAAATGGAGTTGTTTAATATTTCTGTAATTCAAAGGGAAAATGTTACATCTAACCCAGAAATAGGGTTTGTATACTTATTGTGTTCACATTTTCAAGTATCTATAGTTTGAAACACATTTATTTGAAGAACAAGGTTTTGTTTAATGTATTTTTGTTTATCTTACCATCCTGTATTTAACTTGAAAATCTAGTATTGTTTGGTAGATACACATAGTTATTTATATGCTTTATTTTGTGAGTTATTTTTTCTTTCTAGGAGAAGTAGATAAGTAAAAGATGAGCTGTAGTCATTAGAGAAAGATCATCATAGATGTAGCAATAGCTGACAAGGTCCACTCTACTTTCGCAGGAACAGTCAGGTCCACCATTTTTGTTTCAGTGCAGTAATAACAATCAATGTAAGTTCTGAGGTGCTCCCTCCAAAAAATGAAAAACCCTTACAACCCTCTTAATTTCTAATCCCTTCTCGAGAAAACTATTAAATCCCTCTCCCCGCTTTGACTTAGTTTTAAATTATACTACTGTTATCAAAATATGGTGGTGTCACATACTGTATTTTTAGTTCTCTTAAAGACATAACTTTATGAATTAAATTTACTTTTGTAAACATTTTGCACTAACCAAAGGAATTTGTATATTACTGCTGTTAAGCAGTTTGATGTTCCTCAAACCTGCACTATAATGTCCATATCAGCACGCAGTTTTCTCACATACATTTAAACAAAAATGTTATACTTCAAATGTTTCAAATTGCTAGTAAATTATTTGTAATAATTAACTTCAGGCATCGAGTACAATAGTTGATGAAAATCATGTACCTTGGTCAAATACCCAAATTCTTGACCATTTGCATGCTTTATTGCAGAAACAACAGATTGTTCTGTAATTACATTCAATAAGGAGAAATATTCAAACAAAATAGCTATCCAACCTAAATAATGCAAAGTAAACTAACATAGGGCAAGGGCAGTCTGCCCTCGACCTCATCCTATAAGGGACCTCAAAATGGATTTCAAAAGGTGTAAATTGGTACTTAATGCTCTAATTTTATCACCACAGTAAAATAACTAATATCTCAACTTCTTACTTATGAAATTTTAGTAATTTGTGATATTTCAATCACATCATGAAAAGATGTTTGTACGTTACTTGACTATGGGGACCTCGAAAAAGACTCCCACCAGGAGCTTTATTAGGTGCAGGTATGCTTATATATCATGTCAGGCTCCAGGAAAACTATCTGACAATGCACAAGAAAAGGCTCAAGTTCTTTAAAATCTCTTTTCCTGGCATTACAATAATTGTGGAAGCAACTTGCATCTGTGTAAGAACTGGGAATTGTATTCTTCATATTTTCAGTAGTGGATAATAAGGGAAATGATAATATTTTGCTAGCTATGATAAATTTGTGTTAAAAATGTAATTGTATTCTCATGTAAAATATAATTTGTTTTTGGACCAGTTTAATTGACTCTGAAGGTTTGTTCTCGATATTTTATTGTAATAACAATTTCATAGAATAAAAAGAGGACTAACTAAAGAAACTTTCTATCATAAGTGCTTCTGATTCTCTTTTCCAGTCACAATATTTAATAAAGCTTTCTATGTCTTCTTCAAAAGTAATGTAAAATTGATTAAATGTTATTGCTGCATCGTTGCAGCACTAGGTGAGGAAAAGAAAAACATCCAACCTACACTAGCCGATAGCTTATTGGTACTGATAATGACATGTTTTCTTAATAATATACCTTGCTTAACAAAAGGAATGGGCAGAACTTTCATCTATTGGTCAGTATTACAATTCTAACAGAGATGTCAAATTAGAAAATTTGAAACCTTCATTGAACCTACATTTAAATTCAATCTGAGTGAACTTATTTGCATCACACATATAATGAATCATAATTCTTTATAGAAAAAAAAATATCAAAACTTGAAGTATTGAAATATACATAGTAACTTGCCTTCTATGTGTAGTAACATTAGTTCAAACCCCATACGATTTAAGTAGAATTTGCTGTGGTGGTTAAAGAGGGTCTGCAGCAGGTGTTTTCAGGTACTCCAGTTTCTCCTGTATTTCAATCCACCACAACTCTTTCACCCATGATCCTGTCTCATCATTCATGTGAATTACCAACATTTGCATCTCCTCATATGCTCAACAGTTGTAAATACATTGAATGTAAGAGGAGAGTGGGGCCAACTTCGCGCAGTATCTATTTTTATTATAGTGATTCCACTGTAAATCCCCGAAGTATTTTACTTAATAAAGAGGATTTTAATTGTTTCTATTTTTAAGTGTTTTGTTTGGTAATTTATGATAAAGTTAACATGTTTGTATGCTTTTGTTGGTCTACATATAGAGCTTTCTTTAGTTACATTTACCTTTATTTTCATATAAAATTTTGTTCATCATTTGTATAAACTTTACATAGTAAAAAACTGCAAACACATAGAAATTTACAACAATATAATAAGAGCAAAACAAACAGCAATTGTTTAACACATTACGGCACAACAATAAGCTTTTAACCACCTAGATAAGTAACATGAACAACAAACAAATATTTTAGTCAGTACTTCATCATTTGATGCAGTTGTAAATACAGTCTTTTTGTTAGTCAGCACTATGTCATTATAATGTAATGTTTTTATTTGAAGTTTCTTTCCTGTAGGTGATATAGTTTTAACAAACATTTTCACATTAAAGCTTACTATAAATTCTTCACCTGTTTTCTTAAATTGATGAGTTTGGCACAAAACACCTAAGGTTTCCTCAAAACATGTAATGTCAGTTCACATCTTTCTTGAGTCACTTTTCTCTTTCAATCAATACATAATTCCTTCTCTATCCACAGAATATGATCATTGGTTATGACAAAAGCACTTTCACTCATAAACCTAAAAAATCTCAGGAATTTATTAAAATATTTTAAGTCAATATAAATATGTATCTTCTGTTTAAAAAATGGCACTCAATGTAAAAGATCTTACAAACACGCACTAGCATAATACTCTGAGAATTAAATTATGAATGTACACTCACTCACACAAAGACACACTGACAGTGTGAGTCATGATAAACCTACGCTCCAATATCACTTATATATTTGAAAATAATCACAGAAATTTTTTCAAAATGGTGAAAACTCACTTGGAATCATTTGTTATTTTGTTTATGATTGATTACCTGAGCATGATTTGTTTTGACACAGGTTCACACGAACTGTTGACGAAGTTCATCAGTAGGTCACATTCCAGTCTTGATAATCCAGTGAATGATTCATTTCATCAACTTGATATTTTCAAAATTATTATCATAAATCAAATAATATATATATTCCCATATCATATCAAATAAACCCAAATTATCCTGCCTAATTCAGAAAGTGCAATTTTATGGAACCCCAAAGCTAAATTCATTTTTCCTCACAAGGAATTTGACTATTGAGCAGGAAACCAGAATACAAGAGAGACTGCACATTTAAAGAACTTATTAGAATTTGAAAGAATATTTGTCCCACTTTTATTCAAATTAATGCACCTATAATTCACTTCAATTTGAAGTCATTGGTGAATCTGATTCTGTTTGAAGTAACTATAATATTCAAGATGAGTATTTAAAAATATGAAGTCTTCATAAACTTCTCAATATGCTACACGTATAACTTTCTAGTAACTAATTTTTTATCAAGTCTGTGCTTTGTTTTGATCAGCCGAAAGGAAGGCACCGGAAGTGATGTTTTAACTGACCCACCAGGTTTGGGAGACGTCTCACACATTTTATACAAAATAAATCAAAAGAATTTTTCTTGATCCAAGTCCATTCTCATATGGTCATTGGCAAGACTATGACTGTTTCTTTTTATAGTTGCAGTTTCATAATCAACTGGTTTTGTAAAAAGTTTTAGAGTTCCAGTTCCAATGGCTTTACCACTGCTACTGGAACAAGTACTACTTGCAATTGGAGAAGTTCTTCGGGCATGAGAACCAACTTCCTTTAAAGGGACAGTCACATACGGATTTTGTTTTGATGAAATGTAATGAGGGCTACCAGGAATTCTTGTCCTTTGTTGACGAAACAAATAATAACAAAGTATAGCTGCTATCAGTATCCCTGCAGTAAAGCCAGCAACACAAGCTCCAACCACTACTGGAACAGGAATAGACGCTTCAACAGTATGATCCAGGCTGCTCGAGACTGTGAGGTCATCTGTAAGGCAATATAATCATCTATAATGACAAAATATGCTAAATGTAATAAAATGGAAAACATTACTTCTCATGTAAAAAATTGCTTCAACAATGAAAATGTAATGATTATATCAATGAACAATATTTCATCTTTAATTGAAAAGAAGGAAATGTTGAGGCAAAACACTGCATTTGTCTCAGTCCAAAAGTTACTGTAAAACAGTCAATAAATGCATGCACCAGAAATATTCGCCCAATATAGAGAAGCAGTTCTCTACTTACGACAAAACATTACCTGGGATAAAATGATTGACTTACCAGTAATATTCATACATTACAAAATATAATCACAAATTTAAAATTTCACAACTGAAATATATGATTTTTCTGCATCTTTTAAAAACTTCTTGAAATTAAACCAACTGTGTAACATTTATTTAAATAAATAAGTAAAATTTAAAAAAATATATTTGTAAAGCATCCTGGTTGATTTTAGTTACAGAAAATACTTTTCTGTATTTACTAATGCTTTGGTGAGACTTAAAAGTATAAACGTCTTAAATTAGGTTTTCCATACCTTTTGCATTATCGATACACATTCTGGTTTCCATGTCAAAACCTTCACAAAAATGGAGTTCAGGGTCACTCACTTGACACTTTCTTCTCCTGTGCTGCATTCCATCAGTATCACAGAGAGACCATGTTGACCAAGATTCCCAACCTTGCAAAGCTACAAGAAAATCCAAATTAACTTTCTCATTTAATTTGAGTGAATTCGATTACATGTGACAAATACTTTCACAATTTGATAGGGATATAGTTTAAGGTTGTGTGCTGAATGACATGTCATATTTGTGTGAGTAAAGCAGTTTTAAAAACTTGAAAAAAAACAAATAAAGTAACTTAAAAACAGTGAAACAAACATTTTGAGAACTAATTTAATAACATCCTCAATACACAAGGCTGAAAGAAACGTTGAGGTGAGAGGTTTCTCCTAATTACTGATTAACAAAATTGTATCTCAAACTGTTTCAAAACATTCTTATGAATGTAAGAATTTAAAACATACCCACATATTTTTACTAAAAATAAATCATATTAATTTCATAAAATTATTCATACATGAAACAATATTACAAAACAACTTATATCAACAATGATATAATTTAAGAACTTTCCCTCATTTTAAAAATAATATATCGAGATATGGATGTACTGAATTTATTCCTTTGTTTGGATTCTGCCAACTTTTCTGTCATTACTTTTAATTTCCTTTAAATATTTCAGATACAAAATGTAAAAAGTTTGCTTAGGTGTAGTGAGTATTTAATTTCAGGTCATGTGAGTGACCTATGATTCCATGTTCCAACTGTTATGTGGTGCACAATGTAAAAGTTTAACTGTATAGTTCTTGCCAATTTATTAGAAATTTTATTGGTATAATATTTAATAAAATATTGTTATAGTTCTCTCAAGACACAGTTTCTATTTATCTTGGGGCTATGGGACATGTTTTAAGGACTCCTTACTCCCATATTTATTAACCTCAGTTACAACTTGAACAATAGGAGTAAGAACTCACAAAATAAAATCCTGAGATAAAATGTTGGGAGAGTGTGTCCCATGCAACTATAACAATAACTTATCACAGTGACTCCTCTGCAAGTTCCAGTAGTATTTTTACAATGTAATATATACATTAATTGGCAGACTTGGAAATGTGTAAATACTCACATTCACAACTTGACAATTCACAGTGTTCCTGGCCTACTGCTGATCCTTCACAGTTTCCTTGCACATTAGTACCTGACACAAGACAGTGGCGTGTACGCTGACGTAAGCCATGACCACATGTGACTGAACATTCAGACCATTTTGACCAACAACTCCATTCAGCTGTAAGAAAAATGCCCCAATGAATTTCAATTTCTCAGTCAAATCAAAAAGTGGAACACTGACATAAAATAGAATAAAAAATGAATACTTAAAATAACTTGGTAAATGTAAACCAAATGTTTGACCCAAAGTAAGAATTGAAATGAAGAAGTAACCATCAAAATGTTGGCGTTAATTATCAATACAATAGGGAAAACAAACACAATGCTCTTAAAAGGCACATTCTTTCCTCAAAACTGAAGCAAAGTTGAATCCCCACTGATATTTTTACTAGTAAATGCAAACTTTTTCTAAAATAAAACTGTTCAATTCCACAGAAGAAACAGTGATTTACTGTTTTTGAAACAGTCACATGAATAATTTTGCTTTGGCTCAAATTATTTTTTCTAGATTTAAACAAATCTATGTACATAAAAGCAAAATACCACTCATGTACTGATTGGTTTATTAACTGACTAAACATGAAATCTCAGAAACTACAAAGCCTACAATCATCAAATTTGACAGGTTGGTTCCTATTAGGTTCTGTTAAGAAAGGATTTTACAAAAATCCACCCCTAATGGGGTGAAAAAGGGGTTAGAATGTTTTATGTGCGTATCCCACCATAACTCTTAAGAGTTCCTGGACCAATTTCAACCAAACTTGGTAAATAGGTGACTGATATCGGACAACAAGCACTGTTGGGGTGAGACATCCCTGGTATTCCTAGGGAGGGGGTGAGAAGGGGATAACATGTAAAAATATTGAAAAATTCGATGTTAGAATTGAAACCATAGTTTTCGATGCCATTGGGATGGATAAGGACATCCCCAATGATTTGTAAGTTCACAATCAGTCCACATTAG
Organism: Laupala kohalensis; assembly: GCA_002313205.1. NCBI lineage: Eukaryota > Metazoa > Arthropoda > Insecta > Orthoptera > Trigonidiidae > Laupala > Laupala kohalensis. The sequence continues at coordinate 1,869,261 of NNCF01126352.1, read as the reverse complement.
AGAATATACCCCTAGCATCCTTGGTGTAGAGGTAGGAATAAGAGTCAAAAAAAAAAAAAAACTGATACTGGTATTGAATAAATCTGAAGTGAAGTATCACCCTCATTGCCACATAAGTACACAATTACCCTTATAAGGAATAAACACCCTTTGTATTGGGGGTGAGGAGTGAAATGTAAAAATAATTGAAAGTGACCAATATTAGTGTTGAGATCGTAGTTTTTGGGGCCGCTGAAATAGGTAGTGACATCCTCGAAGATGTCAAAGTTCACAATCAGCCCGTATAAAACCCAGCACCCCTAGGGAAGGGGGATGCCATGAGTAAAATGTCGAACATGACAGATACTAAATACGAGTCCATAATTTTTGGCGTTGCTGAGTTGATACTGAAATCCCCATATTGTGCAAGCCTAAATTCAGCCCTCATGGAAGAAAGACACCTTTAGCACTGTTTGGGGGAGGGGAGGGTGAAAATGGATTTGATGGATAAAAATTATTGAAAACTAATTTTGAAATATAAAAATTTTAAATTGCATTGGATCCATAATTTCAGGATTGATGAGATTTTTAAACTACCAATGCCATTAAGTTCAAGTTGAGATTACATAGAGTCATGGTTTCTTTAGAGCTGGGAGTAGAAAGGGTGACACGTAAAAATGAAGTCAAAAGACCGATAAGGTTTTTTGTGTATTCTGAGATTAATACAAGTATTTCCAATGACATGTACCAGTAGAGGTGATTGGGAATCAAAAGTGGGGGGCAAAAGAAATTTTGACAATTTTCATTTACATAAAATTTTCTTCATATTTCCACTAAGTATGCTTTAAATAATGAAATAAATCAAAGAAAAGACAACTGGTGATTACCACATCAAGGATGGTGTAATGTTTTTATAATTCCCAGTTTCAGACGGTTAAAATGAAATTTTTATCTTTCCCGAAAAAAAGTGAGGGGGCGGCTGCCCCCCCGTAATTGCCGCCACTGTTATATACCCTTCAGATCACATGAGGTGCACGACACTCCTAGAAGCAGGGGTTGGGAAAAGCAAGACATGAAAAATTATTGAAAATGTCTGCTAAGAAAGGATTTTATGATAATTCGCCCCGAAGGGCGTGAAATGAGGTGAAATGGGAAATTGGTGTTTTCTAAAATCATTTTCTCAATTATATCAGTGAAAATAATGGACTGAGGATACAAACCAATACTATCAAACCTAAAAAGATATTCGATAACATTCTCGCTGGATACCCATGGGAATGTGAAAAGAATAAATTTGCAGACATATTACAAAATTTATGTGAGCAAAGCCGCAGGGATTCAGCTAGTATATTATATATGTGCCCGGTAATGTTGATAATATTAACATCACATTTTTGCAGAATGAATTCACAGAGAACTGTTTTGATCTCATGTTTCTCTTTATCTTATGGATTTCTACAAGAGAATTATATATGTATCAGCAAAATGTTTTTAACATTTTATTTTTAGTAAGAAGTTTTGGATATTAGTAACACAGTCAGTACAGTGTGTGAAATGAAAACAAGAAATGTTTTTATTTAAAGAATTTTTTGTAGAATTTAGAGAATTAATTTGTAATAATACTAATATATTCAGAGGAATTGGGTGATGTTCACAATTCATTTGAAATGACAATACCTGTTGTTTTCATATCTAACAATACCTTTCATTTTCTTTTCAATGGAAGCAATTTTTCACATGCAAGAATTTATCAAATTTTTTCTCATTCAATGGAAATAATTAGTTAAACATATTTGACAATGAGAACAAAATTATGTGTAATAATTCATACCTTGACAGTTGTGAGAATTGCATTGTCTGGACACTTGTGACAAACCCTCACACTTCTCCGAACTAAGACAAAATCGAGTTCGATACTGTGTACCTCCACCACAAACAGCGGAACAAGTAGACCAATTAGACCATTCAGACCATTTTTCATCTGGGTCACCATTTCCTTCTAACAAACAATATGACACAACTCTCAGGTAATATATTTTACTCAGAAGGAATGGAAATTATTGATGTCAAAGAATAAGGAATGTATTGACTCTGAATTCTTTTAGTTGGTTAAACATTAGTGAAGGTAAGGGATTCACATACAACATTTACTCCTACTTTTCTCCAACTATGCAATTAAAAATTACGCCACACTTACATACAACATCAATAATAGCAATATTTATCTATAGATATAAACATCTTTAAATATGCCATTATAATATCAGTCATTTAAGGTTCCTTAAATGGAGTTTTTAGTAAATAAAAAAATTAAAAAAACTGTACCTGTTTTCAAACAATTTGCGTTAGAGTGGCAGATTCTTTCTTCTTCTTTAGTCTGAGTAATTCGGATAGATCCTGCATCAACAGGAGCTCTGCAGATAAAACGAAATCTTCTTTCAACGTAGCCATGAGCAGAAACAGAATTATTCATTTGAAACCAAGGTGTCCATGAAGAATATTTTTTCCCCTCAGGACATGGATGAGTATTACAAGTGTCATAATCCAAATGACAACCCTGGCAGTCCTGTCCTCCATTTTCTGGAGGAGGACTATCACATACACGGCGTCGCACGCGAAAACCAGCTCCGCAAACTTGTGAACACGCGTTCCATTCTCCCCACTCTCCCCATTGTCCGTCACGTGAAGGTAATTTCAAGACTGAAACAAATTACAGTAATTAGTTTTCAGTAATATTCTAATTCTACATGAACACTGCCACAAAAGAACCCGAGAAGAACATACATGTATTTATGGAAAATCTATCTGAATGCATTAAGGATTTCAAAGCATAGAAATACTTAAATATCAAAATCTAGGTGTAGTATAGAATTCTCTAGCATCCACTAAATCACAAAAATTCAAAAGCTAGCTAGCTAGCTGTGATTACTGTTCAGATGGGAGTGAAAGACTGAACATATGACTCATGTGTTTTATGATCTCCTTCATCCATGAAGTGGAAATGCTTTTGAATTTTTGTGATTTAATGGGTGCTAGAGAATTCTATACTACACCTAGATTTTGATATCTAAGCACTTCTAAGCTTTGAAATCCTTAATGCATTCAGATAGATTTTCCATAAATCCACAATACTATTATATTCAGATTATATTTAATATTATACTGCCATATTCTAGTCATTCCCCTCCCCTACATTTCTGAACTTATTATCACACAAACAATTACTTATATCACCAATTTCTAGCTCTTTTGAAGAAATGAAATTAAAACCATGTTTCCCCTCTCAATTGTTGATGATTTACACTCCTAAGTTAGTATGAAAGACCAGATGAAGATGTGGGTATCAACACCACATTTTTTGGATTGTATCCAACCAGACAGTGTTATTCATTAGCACAAATTTTATCAAAATTTTATCTTAAAATAAGTCTTGATAATACTCATATTAATTTTAAAATCATACCTGGGCATGGGGGATTTGATGTACAGTAAATCTCACTACGATCTTGCCCAACACAAACACGCCCACCATGAGCTGGAGCAGGATTGCCACATGTTCTCCTTTTAGTCTTGACTGCAGTTCCACATGTTTGAGAACAAGCTGACCACGCTGACCAAGCAGTCCATCCTCCATGCCTTGTACAGTTTGTAACCCTAATGGACATTCCTCTACAGGATGATCCGCCATTGTGTGGAGGGGGACTGTTACATTGCCGAGTGCTACACAAACATTTGTCTTGTTCTCCATTTCCTCCGGTACTGTCTTGATTAAAACAAGGTGACCAACTAGACCAACTACTCCAGCCACCATCCACTAATGGGTTTAAAAGAAAATATTTTCATTTAAGCAAGGCATTATAATTTGAAGAAATTACTATAAGATCTATCCCTTCAAAAGAAATACAAGCCTTCACAAATGTCACTCTACTTTTACAAAAAAAAATTAATTTCAAACTCTTTATCTGATTTAAATGATTCGCTACATTCTAGTGAATGTATGTACATAGTAATGGTAAAGTTACAAATGAAAATATGTGAACTGCAGATTTGGACTACTAGCCTTTTCTATGGCTCTCTAATACCTTGTTGTTGTTTTTCTTCCATCTCTTAGTCCATCAAGGAGCAGTAATGATCATGAAATGAATGGAGCAATGAAATTTTTAATTTGTTTTAGGTACATTGTTGAACCACTGTGGCATATTGTAGAGAGGACACAGGGGGGGGGGGGGCAGTCGGATCAGGTACTAAAACTTTAGGGGAGTAAAATTACTGTTCCATAAAAAATACATTATTTTGGGACTTGTGCAGTGGACACAGGCTAACTATTTTTCACTATTGAGAATATTTGAATAATATTTCATGGCTTAGGTTTTTGATGGGTATTTATGTGTTTCTGTAACACTTTTGTGAGTGTATCATTTAACGTTCATGCTCTAAATAATTTATTTAATTAATTTTGTAGATGCTTTATTTAATGGATACCATTAATGTTTGCGAAATTGTACACATATTATTTTGCTTTATTAATTTAGTTTTGCATGCTATAAACAAAGTTTTTAAGGTTAAATGTCCCGTAAGTCTAGTGTAAATCAAAATCAATAGATGACACTACTTATTCATTGCTGCCATATCTCGATAATGGATTCATATATTTTAATTCTGAAAACGGATTTGTTCTTATTGAATGAACAGAATTTGAAATAATTGGTAATGATTTTTTTCTTTACAGCTTGACACATTTTGTAAATGTATCTCTTGAAATTAATAGTTTATTTTTTTAAGTCCGCTTATAGCGCCCATACGGATATAAAAATGAATTCGAAACTTATATAGGAATCATTGGTCAAGTAATTGCGTCGTAATTGCAGTCGGTCGGTCTGTGTGGCAGGGTCGGCGCAGGTCGGTGCCGCGCGTCGAAAGACGAGCTTCTCTCATTCTTCGTCCAGCCGTCTCCTTGTCTTAGAGGGGAATTAATTCCAATTGCGATTGGATATAGACTTCTACGAGTGCGTACCACATAGGATAAACAAAAGAACAATATGTGTTTGTCGCGAGGGAAATGAAATGTTCCTTGGACATATATTACATGTGTCTCCGAGCCACATGATTATACGAGGAAAAAGAGTACACTAATTAACAAATGAATGATATACTCATACAATATATTTGGAACAAAAATATGTGATAAAATATCAAATAAGGAATATATTGAAAGAAAATTTTAAGTAGATGACTACCATCTCGTGGTGGGATGGTCGTCTTCGAAGTTTAGGGAGTGTAGCGTTGAGGTCTGTTCGGTCAAAATTATTAGTATTGTAAAATTAATAACATTAATAACAAACATATATTGACTAACAGTTTCTGGGGGAAGGTGAAGTTAAAATATTTGTTGTAAGGAAACATTAATTTTTCAAAGTAACGACTCTTTTTAACGTAAGTATCAGATAAGAAAGATATAATTTAGAAGGGTAAAATTGGGTGAAATGTTAGTTTTTACATTTTTGTTTTCACTATATCTCGCCAACTAGTTGAGATATCATCTCAGATTTTGTATGCAAACATTGCTAATCTATATATCTAGAAAAGGGTCACTCTCGAAATCTTCATTATAAGAAAAATATAGTAGAAATCTTTATATGTCAACATGATTAGAATTAAATACAAAAGTACAAAAAATATGAGATCCTTTTCAATATCTCCTTCTGATTAAAATGAAATTTTCAGGGCACTTTTATAAAGCACTGTATTTTGAAATATGAAAAGACAAGCTTCAAAAATCTCCCCCCACCTTTACATTCGAACACAGAATGTATCACAAGATAAAACGTCTCATGCGAAGCTGGGAGGAGACTGTAAGTACTGCACAAAACTTAGTGCTGTAAACATCAATTATATAATCGGGGACTTAGCCAGGATTTTGCTACAGGTGTAAATAAAATAGTAAATTTATGAGTTGGATATAAAATATACTCAGCGCCAACTTAATCAATAACACATGTATTAGTTCAACAATCGATATATAACAATTCACGGTAATGTTTTCCCCCCAGGGGACTTACATCTAGTAAGTACGTGTTTGGCAAGAGTCTGACATTACTTCAACTTACTTGTGGGAGCTTCCTTCCTTTCTCTTTCCTGACCTCCCTTGGTCACCTCTTGTTCTTTTCGATCCCGACGCTATTAGGGTAGGGTATCTTTCATTTTCCTCTTGATATATTGTAATTCAGGAGGGTTTTTAGTGGGTATGGTTGAGTCATTCGGCGAGTCCCATACGCGGGGAGAGTCATGATGGCTCTCCTTAGTGCGTAACTGCATTTTCTCTACATGTACAGAATTTTAGGACTCTAATGACCTCGATGTCGACGAGTCGTAAAGCCCCACAAAAAAAACGTAATGTTTTATTTTTAAGTATATTTTTTAATAGATAGTAGGGGTCCAGACCTCCCCCCTTTGGCTACGTCTTTGCTAAAATATTTCATGGGATGAGCCTTTAACGAAAGATTTTTGACTTTGATGTCTTTTCTACATTCTTTTTTCTATGCCAGTTAATGAAAGTTTCGAGTTTCAAAGCGAAGCGATGAAGTGTTCACACTGTAAGCAATGCGATGCCCGCGATTTCATACAAGTAGGTAGTTGAGTTCTCGAATTCGTAACAGAATGTCATTTATTTTGAACACCATCACTTTATTTTTATTTGTTGTTGAAAACAGTAGACTATAGGCGTTGGGTTCATGAGATCAGTGAAGAAAGAATCTTCGAAAAGTTTCGTAATTTGTATGGCTATCTGCGAGAGGATGAAGAGTGGTTTTGGAATTATTGCAGAATGAATATAATGACTATTGACTTTTGTATCATTCTCAATCAGAATACAGAGATAGAACACCCAATTTCAGAATGGCAATGGCAATGGCAATTCTTGCCCGAGGCGACACAGAGCGGCGGCGGAGGCTTGTGAAACTAAAAACTATTCGTCCAAATTTTACGATTGAAAGACATTTTTCATCTTTCTGTACAAAACAAAGAACGCATTTAATCTTATTGGACTGTATTTTTACCTACTTCATTTCTCCCATAAGTTGAAGTATTTTAAAATGTCTATTTTAAAAACATTTATTCGATAATTTAGGTTCACTTTTGTAGATAGACACGTGCAGTCCCGGACTTTTTTTTGTAGAATTCGTTAAGACGAACAATATTGCCATTCATTTTTGTCACCTATGTCTAACCGTTTAAGCAGAGTACACAAAAATCTTTCTCCGAAGATGGATTTTTTTCCGACTTGACTCACTAATATCGGTATTCCCGATTATTTGTTTTTCCTAACGTAAACTAAAACCTTTCACTGAGAACATACCTATGAATTAAAAAAAGAATCACGTAAATCGGATGAGTGGTTCAAAAATTTAAAGAATATTTACAGATATGCGCTGAATTTTATTATTCGCTCCGCCGCGCAAAGAGGCTGACATCTGGTGGAGATGAACGAAAGTAACGCCCAAAGGGCTTTGTGAGCGCTCACTCACTGTTTCAGTTGGTTTCAGTCGTTTCAGTCCCCCTTTGCCAACCGATCGCTGAGGTTGTCCGCCACTGTGCTGTAGGGAGAGGTCTGGGAGCGGCACTTGTAGCTTGCTTGTAGCACTCGCACGAAGGTTAAAAATGACCTCTTGGAAATACCGTTCTGTTCCCAACTGCAAGAGTATGTGTTTCATTTCCCTAAGATTTCGTATGTCCCAATACTGAGAAAGCTGTTGTCAAGATTAGCAGACGCGTTACAGGCTAAATGAAAATTAATGTTGAACATTTTAACTTGCCTGAGGAATTTTGGTTATGAATAAAACCTTTTGATTTTTGTTAAGAAAGGCTTCTCGTTAACAATTAAAAAAACTTTTCGACTGCCTAACTGCCAGACGGTGGGTACTACACCTTCACGCGGATAATAAATTAAAAATTCGCAATAACCTCAAAATCAGTAGAGAAATTAATTCTAAACAATATGCTATATACTTTATTAGACTTATCCATTAAATTAAGCAACTTTAGAGCAAGAGAAAGCGTATAACAATTGCTCTTTCGTAAATAGCACGAAAACTACACAAGCGAAAAATGTGTAGGAACGAAAAATGAAGGTAATATAAAAGATAGTAATCTGAATTTTTCTCATTTCTGTATATGCAATATTAACCGAGTTATAGCTCATTGAAGGTAACGCCGTGATCCCCGAAACCAGGAATGCTTGCATTATTTGTTAAATAACAGGAAACTGTCAGTTTCTCGCTAAATAAGCGTGGGACCTTTCTTAACATACATAAAACACCATTCAAATGGCTTTTTGTTTACTCGCTGCCATGAAAAACAACAGTTGTGATAACTAAATTAGTACGTTCTCTACTTCAACAAATATTCACAACTGCATAGTTTCCTTCCATAATCCTCATTCATCTAAACAGCACACACCTAACAACGAATTTAATGGTAACCATCTCAACTTTAAACAAAAAACACAGTTTCTGGGACTTACCATACAAGATAACATGAAATGGAACTGTCACCTAGAAACACTGAATATGAAACTCAGCACAATAAACTATGACATCAAATTTTTAACTGTAAATTGCACAACAGATACACTTCAAACAGTATACTATGCAAATGTCCATTCCATTCTAAAATATGGTATAATATTTTGGGGACAAGCACCAGAAACAAAACAAACTTTTTGTTTACAGAAGAGAATAGTATGAACAATTACCAACACTAATAAACTTAATACATGTAAACCATTATTTGAAAAGTTAAAAATACTTCCACTGCCATGCATGTACATTTTTGAAACTTTCTACTTTGTAAAAAAGGATCTACTAGACAAAGGACCACTCTATAGATTTAATTCCACTGTTCATGTTCACTACACTAGACAGACCAGAAATATCCATCAACTACAGATTACATCCACTCTTAGTCAAAAAAGCACTTATAATGCAGGTATACAGCTATATAATGCGTTACCACTAAGTCTAAAAAACATCAATAAACTGAACCCATTCAAAACAAAACTCAAACAATTCTTACAACAGAAACTCTACTACTGGGTACAAGAATTCCTCAATGGCAATAACTAATGTATGACATACAATCTGTTGCAGGTAATCATTAGAACAAAGGTGCAGAAGGTGATCCATGATGAAGGAAAGGATCCAACATCAAATTACATTGATTTACAAGAAATATAGACCTCGACATAAATTAATAAAATAAAAATTAAATAATAGAATTCCTACCACAGATATCTAATAATCCTAGCCTAAATAAATTTTAATATTCTGTAATAGTAGAAAATAATTGTATTTTTTGTAATTTCTACTTAGCCTAAGTTAAATGAATATGGTTAAGTGTATCAAAATTAATATAATGTTGTAATTCTTATATGTAAATATTATTGTTTTTGTTGTTAGTTCTATGACTCGCCATACATCTTTGTTATGATCTGTGTGGTTCAATAAAATATTATTATTATTATTATTGTTATTAATCAGACTATCAAAATTGCTTTTCTTTTTAATAATTTAAGTAAAGCCCTTCTTAATGAAAATCAAAGGGTATCATTTACGTATTTCCGCGTTGTGCCTTAGCCGGACTCCATTTTGAGATGAAAGGAATAAAAAGATATAGAAACAGTATTATTATGACTTCGACTTATTTTTTATCAATTTTTAGCAATAGATGAGTTCTTCCGCGTCTTAACTGTCCTCCCCATGGCATTCTGTATCGTGGGTATCCATGGCTGTTTTGCTTACACGTAGATGCTGTTAACACCTCGCAGAGCAAAATTAGACTGAGAGCAAGGCCAGCGTAAGAAAAACCCCTTACACAGTTTTCAAGCGGTAACCCGGCGGTGCAAATGGGCAACGAAAGTGAACGGGACGGTTCGAAGCTGGCAGCGGCCTTTGATGGAAGGATGAGGGGGATAGGTGAGGTCGCTGGGAACGCTGAAAAGCAATAGGGTCATTCCATGTCCAATCCACACTGTCTAAACCTCACCATCTCAGATTTTGATAAAATTTTGTAGGGAGGTAGCTATCATATAGATTAAGAAAAGTACCAAGTGTTGTAAACTTGCCACCCGTTTGGAAGCTACAACAATGTGAAATTTAAACAAAACTCTCCAAAACGGCTCTATACAAAAGTTTTGAATTGCTCTGGAAGCTCTCCTAATTGAGGGAGAGGCGTCATTTTACAGCTTATTTAATGATCCTTACAATGATATGCTAAATAACATAGGTTTTGGAGAGAAAACTTAACTTATTCAAAATCAAACTTTTTATTTTTAATTTCTCAATTCTTTTAGAAATTCTATTTTCTTTGTTGAATCGAACTGGAGTTGCAGATATAATTGTTTCAAATTCTGTGTTTCAAACAAAATAAAGTGCGCTAACACAATGAAAAACGGATCATTCGTTCCGCAGATATTTTAGCACCAAATTTTGATCATTTTTAAGCGCAACGTGGTGGCCGTTTTCGTAACTAAATTCAGTACATTTAACCTTAAAAGTATGTGAGAAAGTATGAGCAATAGTTTTGCACCACTAGTTTTCCAATATGACAACGGCTGGAAGTCGCTCAAGGTCGCGAATTCGAGATAATAATAAAGTTCTACAAGTACAGGTATTCGCATGCGCCGTATTGGATCAAACATCGAATCAAAATATATGACATAGCGCTTGCAAATATAGGAATCGTGCCGCTTTAATTTAGAGAATGCATCATTGTTTGACAAGTTATTATAGAAAAAAAAATATCGTAATTAAATTGTGGATAGTTTCTGGGTCTGACCGTGATACGGAAATATTACAAACTGATTTTTTAGTTTTTATAATCGCGTGAATTTGGGTCAAATCTTAACCAAGAAGGCTGCGAGTCTGAGCGTCAACTCCAATTGTGACATTACAGTACATAATAGTTTACAGTAAGAAAATTCATTTTACATATTATTGGTATTGATATGTGAATTTTACTAGTATTCCGAAGGTGATGAAACCATCAAAAATCGGTATCACTTCTCATTTTGTAATCCTACACCTGCTTCACGTAGTTTTCATCACACTTCATTTGTAGGGAGTACAAATGTAATTCAGTATGAGACAAATTTTATATCATTATTGTGCAATATTATTGTGTTAAACTACGTCTACTTATCTCAATACATTATTATACTGTTATAGATTATATTTTATCCAATTATTAAATAAAATAAAATGACCTTATTACACTGATTTATTCACTACGTATATATTTTATCCATTTCAGCAGAACCTATGTTACAAATCTGAATTAGCAATTAGAATATTTAACAAAATAATGACAATAAACAGTTATACAATACTAATGCATAAATTTGACTAAAAATTTACAGCAATTTTATGTTAACAAAAATGTATTCAATTGTTCTTGACTGTTTGTCAACAGATATCCGAAAATAAATTTGATGACCCTAATATTAACCATGTCAGATAAATACTCTTTCTTCACTGCACTTCTTTCATTAACAATAAAATTAATGTAAAATATGTCTCTAAATGCATTTTCCCTAAAGGGCGCCAGTTTTGTTACAATATGGCACATGTGAATACTTGTACTTACAGAGCCTTAGGAAATAAATTGTGCACCACAGTGGTGATATTAGGAAACAATAAACTTTTCTGTTTCCTTTACAATTTTACTCCTGTTTCTGTTGACTCCACCATCTATTGATAGAAACTTTCATATTTTAGACAGTGTAATTGAGAGAATAAAAACCATAAAATTTTAGATACATGCAATTTATAAACTGACAAGTCTAACATATAATGTATTCTTTCCCTATTTTGTATAATTTTAATTGCACCTGTAAAATGAAACTATTTTTGAGTAAATTATTACGGACATCAAAGAAATATTATAAAGTCGAAAATTTTCTGTGAGCGTGGTTATAGTCAAAGAAAATAAAACGTATCAAAACTTGGATGTATAACAGCTCATGAGCCGTGGCTAGTGAGTGGGTGCCAAGTCGCCTTGGGCGCTCAATTCACATTGTAGGCCACTGCATCTATGACATTGAATGTTTAGTATAACCGCGATTAAAAGATAGTCTAACAAACAGTATCACTCTTGATCCCCAAATAAAGTCACACTTCGATTGAAATGCGTCAGAAATATGGGGAATAAAAAAATGGAAATCTGTATGCAAATATTAAAAGCCTCATGGATAAACACGCGCGATATAAATAGCGACGAAGCGCAGAATATCCTTGCTCCGGATGGAGCTCCGTGGGCTGGGAGACACAGGCCATGCGGCAACTAATGTGAGATGGTGGGAGTACACAGCGAAGGGATGTCCAAGAATGAGCGAAAAGTGACAGAAATCTTTAATATCCTCCATCTTGTTCTTGACCTCCAAATTAAATTTAATTACCTCCAAAATCTTTAAAGCACTTTGCAGCAAAAGTGGCGGCGCGCCCTTCGATCGCACCCCAAGACTGAAGATCCGCAAAATTTAATGTCCATTTTCTTACATTTTATACTCTGTTCATACTTCAATGACGCGTTTCCTTCTAAAAGTACATTTGCAGTTAATAGTAATTAAACAGCTGGCGAGAATTTCGTTACGTTGGCGTGGGGCGCACTTTTGCTCATTCGCGGGTGAATATCCCATCCCTCCTCCACAAATATCAAGAGTCCGCCACTACAAAAGGGGTACACCCAGAGAGGGGGGTTGTGAACCCAACACCAAAAGTTGCGAGATATCAAAAGTATGTCTAATTTGCGTTCTTAGATCATGTAATTTAAATTCCTGGAACCTGGCTCATACAAATTTATATCATAACTAGTACTCATACAAAATAGTTTTAAAATCAATTTTAGAAGTACCTGGATGAGTCAGCACCGGACACTGGCTGGAATTCTGTAACCAATAACTAGCAGAAGGATCACCATCTGGAGCTGGTGAGCAAATCTCTCTCAAATTATTCCAACCACAGTAAGGATCCATTGCATTTAGGCATGCCACCATACTTTGAAACCTACTACAATGGTAGGCCTTAATTTGCATCACAGCAGTATCAGCACCAATGTACACAGAATTCTGTAATAGGTAAAATACCCTTAAGTGAGTGCCACGTATTTTCCACAACAACAAATTTACCTAGTCATCTAATTTTTATGAGGCACAGCAAAATATCAGAACAACCAATTTATACAGTAGAGAGATTGGTTTAAATACTCATTACAGTTCTCTTGCAATAATATCTTATCTATAACATGACCAAATTTTATTATTTCTATCGGGTAAAAATTATAAATTAACATATAAGGTATTAATATTTTTTATCCTAAAGTGTTTTACTTTTTCAGAATCTTTACAATAATATTATCACTATTAGAAGGGACCTCAATTATCGCCGTAACTATAATTGGGGGGGGGGGGTGCTCACCCCACACAGTTCTGATTCACAAATTTACAATAACGTAAAGAATTAGGGGTAATTATTTCTGGCTCAAATGAGAGTTAGTTCTTTGAAGAAATTTTACGTGTCGCTAGCACCTCGCAACCAGAAGAATAACAGGAGCTGTCGCAAAAAGTAGAACGATACGATCGTATCATTTTACGACACGGTCATGCGTGGTATTACGAGATGTGTTGGTATGTGTCGTTGAGATTTATGAGACGTCTACACGGATTTTGCTAGGACTCAGATAAAAATATTCCTATATACACGTCCACTTTCTTTTTTTATGTCGATAAACTCTCCCTTCCATCTCTTGAATAGCGACGTCCGCAAACAGCAGCGTACACAAGTTATTGGAATCCTGCTATACCTCTCGCGACACCTGACATTCGGACCGCCAGTGCCGGGCAAAGTGACTGACATCTGGTGGCGAGAGGCTGAACTAATATTACCCAGGCTAACTGGTCTTAGCACTCTCTCTCCTTTACTTCTCAGTTGGGAAGTGGAGCTAGAGTTGTATGATCGTTCGTTGGTGCTGCTAGTGTCTTCTTCGGATACGTAACTCGGAATAATGAGGCATTGCTATGTTCCTGAATGTCCAAGTACAGGTAGCCCCACCGGTGGCGCAGGTAGTAGTGTTGTCGCTTCTCACCAAGTCATCCCGGGTTCGATTCCCGATTCGATAGCTTTTCACATGAACGTCCCAGTTCATATAGCTGTGACTACTGAAATAACTACTAACCCCTCCACGTGGGCCAAGTTGATGGTAAACCCAGCTAAGCGGCCCACCTGCTAACAATGACCTACCATCCAACTCCTAACACCTATCGCTCCATGTAGATAAGTTTCAATAGCACGCTACATTTCCCATTTAAAAATACAAAGTCGAGTTTCCCAGAAATCCAAATGTGCGAAATTTGTGGAGAAATGCGTACAAGATAAACAATTTTGGAGGATTCCCAGATCTAAAATCCCAACCCTCGACACCGCTGACACGGGACGCGTGTTCTTGTCGAAGATTTGAAACTCGTACAAAAAAGTTAAAATTGCTGTATTCTCCACACACTTCCGACGTTCAAGGCTCACCCATACTCACAGAAGATGGTGGGTAACTGATCGATACAGAAGAGCTAAGCCCATATTGCCTAAATATTTGCGCGAGAGTGCTGTCACCTAGCGGCAGAGCGACAGTCCGATATTCGGACCTTGAAGTCGCACCGTGAATTACTTCCCTGAACAGGGAGCAGCAACACGAAGCTGAGCTGAGCAACGAGATCATTGCATATTGACGAAAAATTTAGCAGTGTGACAGTGCCTCGCGCGGCGACTCTCTCTCCCTAGTTTTCCACCTCGCTTATTTTCTAATTACAGTAGAATGACATTATTTCCTGAAACCTGCCCTCATTTACCTGAATCAGTTTTACGATCAAAATATTTTTTAGTAATTTTTATGCTCTAACGCTTAAGAAAAGTTTTAAATTCAGCGGAACGTGATAGACTATTTGTTATGTCGTTAATAACTGCCACTCGTTAGTAACAAAACTTTTATTTTCCAGTAGCCATACACATAAAAATTCCAGAATATAATAGCCTATGGTCGCAGTTCCATAAGTCCAGTGGTCAGTTGCCGTTGTAGCGCCAAGTCGAAGTTCCGTCGTGACGTAAGTTGCGGAGAGATCTGGTTCCGGTTGGTGGTCCGTAGCTGAAGCGCCTCGGTTGTGGCCTGTCTGCCGCTGCACGCGGCACAGCTTATAAGCGGTCGCCGCCCGCCTCCTATTGGTGCTTGCTGACGTAGCACGGCGCCGACATTACTTGCCGCGCCCAAGCTGCAGTTAGCGCTGTCTGCGAGTAATCTAGAAACTACTAGCTCCCGCGTTCTTCAAACTGCAGCGTATGCTGCACTATTATATCGCGAAAAAGTCACTTACGTTATTTATTTCACTCAATACACAGGTCTCTGGATGAAATATTACAGTTCGTGACACAAAACTAAATATTGCGTTTACCGTATCGGGTTTAGTATTAATGGCCGGGAGAGCATCCGCACGTGAACTGCCATTAACAAAAATGCAAATCGAGGACAAGGAGACCGAAAACACTAGATTTGGGAGCTTCAACTTTGGACTATGGAAAAATAATTTTTACCCAACAAATTAATAAAATAAGTTTAATTTGTTACGCGTCATTTATATAATTATTCTTATGTTGATAATAAATAAAGAGGATCTTCCACAGTGAAAACATTCATTTTTACACGTAATTAAACAGATACATCTCTCTATTGGTAACAAAATTAATTACAACTACAACTAACGATCAAAACCGTCGCACCGCTTTGTCGCAAAACACTCAAGACTGGCGATCAGTGAATAAACGAAGAGATCGCGAATTTCGAATGACTGCGATGACTAATCTACGCTGCTCGGTTTATTTCGAGGAAAAAAAACAGACTGCAGAAAACCCCGCCCGGACGCAATAGAGAATGCTCTCGGGACGCTCTGCGAAGTAGAACAAATCCAGGGATAACCCGACGATTGGCAACCCTCATGGGCAACCTGCGTTGCGCACCTTTAATATGTAATGACTAATAACTTGTGCACGTCAATACAATGTTTTGTACATACAGCACTATCCGCACCTATCCGGCTCGCGACTATCCGGCCTCCGTCCTAACCGTCCCGAGATAAAAAATATTTTTAAAAAAACAAGCACCAAAAGCAGTAAATTTGTGCACCGTCGCAAGGTAGACAATAAGTTTTTATTGGCAACATGTATGTAATAATCTGGTAATTTTTGAATTTGTACTTTTTAAACAATTCTGTAAATACTTAGCTACGAAATATAAAAATACTGTACATGTATGGTAAATTGTTTTTTTTTTAGGAAATTATAGTACATTCACTTTACTATACCCACATAATATTAAGTCGAACTAATATAGATAAAGGTGAACTTTATGCAAGTATTAGGATGTTAATTTATGTGAGAAAGTTCAACTATGGCTAGTTGGGACAGGACCTCTGGCGTATCTGGTTTTTTTGCTATCCAGCCTTTGCGACTGCCACAATAGGCCAGATAGGCAAGAGTCTACTATACTTATATTCCTTAATTTTTATAACAAATAAATGACAAGTGTTCTCTCCAAAATATATTGCTTTATTACTATTTCCCATATTATCTGAATTTTCAATTATCTGGATCATTGCCAGTACCAGTTGGTACAGAATAAATGAAGTGCTACTCTACTTGTCTTTGAATAATGGATAGTCATTAATCAAGAAGAATTCTTCTAGAAGTCACATTAAATTTGATTCGCAAGTGACAGAAGAGACTGAGTCCTTCTTTGCCAGTGTTTCTTCTGTATTATGTAGCCTTCAAAAATTAATTGTTATCTATAATATTCATGTAAACCCAAGATTAACAGATAATTTACTCTTGGGTATGATCTCAGTAAATGATGGCAATAAGCAGGTACCAAGAGAGATGGGAAGAATTCAGTATTCAAATTGGTTTTATGAAAGCATATGGGAGTTTCATTGACAAGGATGGTTCAAGTAAGTACGACAGTTACAACACGTTCTCATATTTTGTGCAAGGATTTATGCACTATGCACCTAAGTCAAATGTACAATGAGTAAACATTTATGTGCTTATGAAGTAAAATACTGTAGGAATTCACAGTAGAGTCACTAAAATCAAAAATATATATCACGTAAAGTCAGCAACTCTCTCCACTTACATTTTTCATTTTTCTTCCAAACTAGTTTCAGGAACTGTTGTTTCCATTCTCAGCATCTGTCAACTGCATGGAGTTGGCAGAAGCTGAGGATGGGAACATCAGTTCCCGAAAGTAATTTGGAAGAAAATTATAAGTGGAAAGTTTGGCCAACTTCGCATAATATATATTTGTGATTTAAGTGCTTACTATACTTTGTACGATGAGTTGTCAAAATTTCAGTTAAACTTACCTTCAATAAATGTATTTTTTAAAGGTGTCATAAACATTGTGGCAAAGGTATTAACTGGGAATTTTTTATCTTATTATACACAATCTAGTCAACATAATGCTTTATCAAGCAGTGAATTTATGACTGAAACTTGATAATACTATCGCACATAATTTACTATAATATCATAATAATACTATCTTACATCTATTTCACAAACACATATATAAAATCTCAGCTCGGTTAAAATTAAACAAATTCAATTTATTTTCGATCACAAACAGTACAATGCATAATGAAATAAGCAGAAAATACAGAGAGAGTAGTATTTTTCTTTGGTATAAGTACTTTGTAAATTATTCTCACTCACAATCAATAGAATGAATAAGGTATTAAAAACAACCTTTAGTTTATTACTGTGAATACATAGTGTGATAAAATCAAACTCCTCCATGTAGTGTAACAAAATAAAATTAAAAATTACACATCAATAAATAATCAAGGAATTAATATGTAATGTAAGGTATTTTATGAATTGTGTACTCACTGTTTCTTTCAGAAAGTGAAGTGTTTTTATAGGCGAGATATGACTATTTTCAAAAGGCTTCCATATTTCTACCACACAAGTTTCCATTGTATGTGGTAATACTGATATTTTCTTTATTAAACCCTGTGATGTTGCAACATATAGCACATGCACAGACCTATAAAATATTTTGTCACATAAGAATTTGAGTTCCTTAAAATGTACTTCCCACTAAATAGCTTTAAAATAGAACTAAAAGACATTCCATCTCATTTAGTATCAATTGCAAGAAATATTTAAATCACAAAATAAACTCTTAGAAGAAGCTTTAGTGCGCTACTGTAATGACATAAATATAGGGGAGGGGATCAATCTTATTTTAATTCACGAACATGTAATATTATAATTTAAACATTTTTTTTTTTTTGTATTCTTATTCAAGAAATTAGTTTCCAATGAGCACAAACTGAAGAATTACATGGAGACATCAATTTATTATGTCCAGAAGACTTCAGAGGGTAGAATTTCTTAAGACTATCATTTAAGACAAATTTACATGCTTCTCAAAAGTATGGAAAATATATGTATTCCTATTTCAAACCTGTGTAATTTTGTAGCTACTTGATCAACAGCAATATGAGTGATTGCCTCCAATTCTTTTGAATACAGTGGATGAAGAGTTACTGGCTGTACAGCATTATCCATTAACTGATAAAGTGAGATATCCAATAACTGATGAATAAGAGGTGTAGTCTGACACTCCAGCAATGATCTATGAGGCATGTACCGCTTTTCCCAAGTAGAACCAGGTTTGTCTTGATGCTTGAATGGGCCAGAGAAGGCCTGAGTGATGGCACTCATATTGAAGACACATATTGCAGAACCAACTATTCCATTACTACACACAAAGAAACAATATTGAGAATAATCTATTACTTACACACAAAGATTCTTTCAGGTAATTTTGTTTGGAGAGGTGTAACCAAAATTCAGAAGGATGTCCTAGAAATTAGGGAGATGGAGTAAAGGGAAGCAAATGCACTGTATATTCCAGTTCTGAAGTATCCATTTTAGAGCTAACGAAATTAACTTAAAAACTGAGATAAAAACTAAAAAGGGAAAATATATCTATAGCATTAAAATGTATTTTAATTAAAAGTACCAAAACTTTTAAAATAATTTTCAAAACAATTAAATTTAGAAAATTAATTATTAATTTTCTTTACACCACACACTATTTGAGATAGGTTTGTGAATATATTGTAATGAGTAAGAAATTCAAAACTGTGAAAACATATTTTTAGTATAAATTGATATTTCATACATTTTATTTTCCCACTGAGAGAAATCTTGCAAAGTTGCATTATAGATAAAGTCCCTTACTTGCAAGGAAAATCCTTAGATCAATTTTTGAGAAATGTCCTAATACAATAATTTGTATATTTGTTTTATACAGTATCCCTTAAATCAAAGTCATACAAATTTTAGAGCATGTTCATCAGTAATTAGCATATACTATCTGAATAACAAATATGAATGAAATTTACCCAGTCATTTTGTCACATATTTTTACGAGTGAGTGAAAAGTATGGAAAGCTCTGAAAATTATAATTTGAAGGGATTTTTTTATTGTTGTATTTGTAAATGGAAAATATAGTGTGCTATTGAAGCTGATCTACATGGAGTGATAGGAGATAGGAGTTGGGTGGTAGGTCATTGTTAGTAGGTGGGCCGGTTAACAGAGTTTACCAACAACTTGGCCCACGTGGAGGGGTTAGTAGAAGTGGTTAGTAATAGCTAGAGTTATTGATACTACAAGGAGCTGGATAGAAAAAGGAAGGTTTGCTTTTCGGAAGTCACAGCTATATGAACTGGGACATTAATGTGAAAAGCTACAAATTTTCTGGCCTCATTGGGAATCGGACCTGGGATGACTTGGTGATGAGCAACAACACTACCACCTGTGCCAACAGTGGGGCTTTAAGGTTTTTAGGCATACAAACTTCATTGAACTGTCTCTCATCACCAAACAAATATCACTCAGCTATTGTTAATTAATTGTACCCATCTGGAGCAGCACAGGAATACCATTTGAGCTGTCATATTTGATACATTTCTGTATTGGGATGCAAAATTAAAAATACTCTCTTAAAACCATTTTAGCAAAATTTTTTCTCAAAAATGTATGTTTATCAACACATTAAGTATTCATTACTCACTAAATTCTCCAAATCAATAACAGGTACCCCAAAAACATGCATTCCCATCAAATCAACAGAATTTTTTTCTTTCTTTTCACTATTTCGTCATCTCTTTTCTTCATAAATCAAAAGGTAAAAGTATCCTGACCACTGGTGAGACATCAAATAAATGTTTAAGACGAATGAGAAGATTTGTAATTATTTTAGCAAAGATTCACTTAACATGTACCAGTTTTTATAAATGAACCAACTACAAATAAAATTAAAAATTATAGTAACTATCAAAAAGAATAAATCTTAAAATTACTCCCAAAAAATAATTTATCAATGTATTTTGAGAATGCTGCATCAGATTTCAACACATTCTTGTAAGTATTTTGGAATTACTCTCGATTTCATGCATTTTATCTAGTAGCTATCGTTAAAATGTATCAAGTTTTGGATGAAATGCTTGAAATAATTGGAAAAATGTATTTGAGTATTGTTTAGAGGGGTAAAGAAGAAGTTTTGGGAGAGCTTTGCAATAGTAAAACACAAAATGTAACAATAACTCTATAAAATAAATTTTGTTAGCAAATTTCTACACTTCAGCATGAAAAGGTAATTTGTAATCAAGTGACAAAATGTAAATTCGTTTCTCATATTCTCATTACCAGTGTTTAATATGGAATCACAACAATAGCAAGAGAGTTGGCAAGTCTACAGGTATAAATGAAAAAGCTATTTTATGAAGGAAGTAAATTTGAAGGATTAAGTATTACTTGGTATGCTTTTTACATATCATCAGTTATTTTGATAATAACTTTCTGAGAATGACTTCCCTCTCATGATTGCATCAATTTTGGAATTGCCTTATTTTATTACAATTTTACTTCACCGAGGATCATGGCGTGAGTAGGCTCTGAATTGAATAAATGAAACTCATTTTCAATAAAATTTACAAAATTTGGAGTTTAAGTGCTCTAACATAAAGATCCACCAATTTATCACATTATTTTCAGCAATTTTACAATTATCAATATTATAATTTCTCTGTCAAGGATGGAATTCCTTAGATTAATTATTATTCATTGGTACCTTGGGGTGGTAAAAGTAGCATAAATGAGCCCTTCTTCTTCTAAATAATACATTCCTTGTACTTCATTGAAATAAAATGGATATTCACCAGGGAGTGAACAATTTAAACGAGCTTTCACAAAAGTAGTCCAATTTTCTTTCAGCATCAGCTGTCCACCAGTATCATTTTTGCAAACTCTTGCTATTCGGGAGTAAATAACCTACAAATATAAAATGACTGGGTTAAAGAAAAAATAAATTATTAAGTAAACAGATTAACAATTGAAATTTGTGGTAAAAAATTGAAATTGATAGCATTATGAATAGTATTAAAAATTATAAATTTTAATAGCATTATAAATATTTATTTTTAAACAACAAGATAACAATTTTAGAGATATTATCCAGTGAAAAACATTTCTAAGTGAAAACCCTTACCTTTCCACAGTTTATGTATTCAACTGCAGTTTCTCTAAAGACAAAGTAAACAAATCTATCAACTTCAAAGGAACCAACAAAGTCTGGATCGTTGAGCCATTTGCTATTAAACTGATTAGTTCGTAAAGTGACTTCACTCATTGTGCGATAAATTGCTGAATCTGTGCCTGAAAAATCCATGGGGCTGCCAATGAAATAGTTGCCCTCCATTGTCAATAAAGCAGTTGTATTTGATTTTGGGCTAAAAGGGCATTTTGCAATTCCTTTAACCCATTCTTGAACATTGTTGATGTTTTCAATCTAGAAAATTTATTTCATTGTTAGTCATATGAAAAGCATGTTTAACTTAATATATACAGTAAATAACAATACATTAATATAATTATAATAGAAAAATTAAACTCTTACACATACCAAATTAGGAACAACATAATTTGCAATTTTGTATTATTACTTGCGTAAAGTTGTAGTTTGTAGAAAGAGATGTCCCTCCTCTCCTCCACATCAAATCCCACCAGTGCATGTTACCGTAAGTTAAATAAACATAAAATTTGGGAGACCAAGCTTCTCTCAGAAGAAAATAACATATTTAACTATTTCAGTAATTTGTCGACTTTTTGTGTCAATACTATCCATAACACTTGCTGGTGATTTTCCCGCTACTAAGCTCAAAGATATAACTCGAGGCTTGTCTCCTCATATATACACAGTAGTAGATAAGGACATTAAAAAGATAAGAAACATTTATCTTTCATTTTGCTTCAGAAGGCCATGACTCTTCCATTCGCACATAGTAAACAATAAAATATTATTTTCTTTGGAATCAATAATATTCAAATCATCTATATTAATAAAAGTACTGAAATAAGCCTTCTCAAAAATGAAACCATGACAGATTGCATCCGATAAATACATCTATTCTATAAATGTTATAAAAATTGTTAGTTTTTCTCTATGTGTCTGTTTTGTAATACAGAATAAGTTTCCTGGCGGTTGAGTCAGGAGCGGAGGAGGTGAATACCTGTCTGCTTGATCACATGTTCTGTACAGAATCCCCCTGATGTGCTTCATATAAGATGATAGGGATCATCTGATTGTAGGGTTTGCAAAGGCATAGCAATGACCAAGCATTGGAGGGTATTGACTCGGATCATCATGTGAGAATGACCAGTATGACACCTTGACTTCAATAGGGTCTATTGTGAAGCAATGTGGTGGAATTTCAATGTGAATCTTAACGTGTGATTCCTAAAACCACAAAGCTCAAGAAAAGTTCTGTTAAACTTGAAGTCTAGTATTGTGATGTTTACAGTGATGTATCTTTGACAAACCCCTTTTGACAAATTCCATCTATTTTGTAGGGTATTTTTATCTGTAATTTTGTGAAATACAGAAGTTTTCATGATGTTAAACAACATAAACTGGACATAAGACATCTGTTTACTGAAGTTAGCATGTAAATAATGGATAGGCTCAACAGAGGATTGGCACTTTGGATAGGGTTAGGCATTCTTTGACAGTAGACCAAGGTAATGCATCCATTAAATTCATTTAATCAAAAAGATTTTTACTTGTGTCTAAAAATTAAAGTGACACAATAGATGGAAGACTCACATCCAACAGAGATATGTCAGTAGTAACTAATGGTTGTCCAGCAACTACTTAGACTCTACTGGAAACAGTAGCCTAAACACAAAAAATTCATGAACTACTACAATATTTGTCTGGATTTAGACTTATATTTCATCTTTCTCTCAAATAAATTTTACTTCAGCTGTTTGAACAGAATGCCAATTAAATTTCCATTTACATATTGCCTTTATACTTACATGTACTTTCTCCCTTCTATGTCCAGTATCTGTACCTATATTTCTGACAACTGAAACTATGCTCCACCGCATAACAATTCTCAAATAAATTTGAACCCCACCTTGGCTATTCCTGCTACCTTTCTCTTTTTAACAAGTTTTCCCTGCTTCCCTTCCTTCCTTTATACAGTAGGCCCTACGCCAGTATCAATTCTTCTTGTTTACCATCTGTTATCTTTTATCTCTCTCTCTTTCCATCTTTCTGATCAATGGACGGAGAGAATGAGAAAGTACAGAACTTTATCACAATGTTAATGAATTACGAGACTGTGCACATGAAAGCAAAAAGTCAAAAAGTAATTCCTTAAGCAAATATCATCAGACACGAAGGTTCAGTTTTCTTCAAGTAGTATTATGTGACTAATAGTAAATTCATTAGTTACATTCCAATTAAATGTTTAAAACATTGATTGTCTTTAAAATGATTGCATTTGAGAATATTGCAATTATCATAAATTCATGATTTCATTGTGAAATAACACTGGTTATTATGCAAACTAAGCGGGCAATATTGTTGAATAAAGCTATGACTTCAATAACTATCTTGCAAAGAATATAACACAATAAAATTGCTGTTAAACGAGTTTAAAATTCATACCTCTCTCCATGAGCATTCAGGGGAGAAAGCTCCTGTGCCACAAGAAAAAATACGTTTCCCATTGCTCAGAAGGATTTTTATATAGTTATGACAGTCATCTTCGCTCTGTCCTTTCTCAAGACATAAAGATGTTTTATTTGGATGAGCAGGCCAGTATGCTTTTTCTAATAATTTAAGATTCCATAATGATAACCTGTAAAGGGCATCCCTGAAAAATAATAACATTTGATTTTTCATCATTCATTTCACATTCATTAATCCAAATGTTCTTTTTATAATTACAGAAATAATATATTGTCACCATTAGTTATGGTTACAATTGCACACACGACCATGTGAAGAATCCATATTTTAACAAAAATTATCATCATACTGCATCCAAGTCAAAAGTACAACAAACTGTACACAACAATTCCAAAGATGGTATTAATTAATGCTACGGTAGCAATTCCACCTCCAAAATGAGGTTTCGCACATTAAATTGAGAACATCAGTCTACTTTCGATTTTTTCAGATGATCGCGTCTTGAAACCCTAAAGAAATGAATTTATAAACTTCTGAACAAAAAAGAAAAACGATTCAAGTAAACTTAATTTATTATACACATATATAGACCTATTGCACCGGGCAAGCAATGGTGTGCATTCATGCGCTCGAACACATTTGAGGACGGCGGTTCAAACTGGTTGATCCGAGTGGAATTTGTCGCTATTAACAAAGTGAGATTGCGGTTGGTTTTCTCAGATTTTTCTAACCATTTACCATCTTTCCCTCACACTCAATCACCCCTCCGCTTCCACTTTTCTTTCTGGGGACCTCCAGAAGAAAGCGATATAGGTAAAGTCGATTGTGTTTGAACCTTGATTCTGTGAATTTTCCCCTCACATAAAGAGGCAGAATCCTAAATAAATGGATTCACTGCTATTTAATGATTCCAGACTTGAAGTTACGGTAATTTTTGGGTGGAGGGTGAGTAATCCTGTCATTTTTGTCTCTCCTGTGCGCGTGTCCCAGATGGCAACCAACCCTGTCAACTCCTCACTTCATCATGTGCGATGCGTTCCGGGGCATCACAATCAGAAGCGGATTTAAGCACAGGCTACATAAGCGCGCACCAAGGGGCCCACGCCACAAAAATTCTAACAATGAGCAAATTAATAAAACTATTTCAAATTTATAAGACATAACATTGGCAGTGCACACGACCGAAGACCCGCATCGTTTCGTTTTCATATCGTACTCGTTTTACATTGTAATCGATTCACACTGTACTCGCTTCACATCAAACGACAACGTCATGGCTCACGACACTCGTAGTTGAAAAGGTTTAGTGGGTGAAGGTCATGGGATGAGGGGGGTGGGAGCACAGGGTTCATGTTGCTACTTGAAAAAAAAAAAAAAAGGAAAAACAACTTCAAAATCTTACCTAATTTTACCTGACCGTTGTAGTCAGGTAAGATTTGGAAGTTTTGTTCCTTTTTTATCCTGTGGGTTTAGTAACAAAAAGGCACGTTAGCTTAAAATTACAATTTGTATTGTTTAAAAATGGAATAGCTAAAGTTTATATATTTTATAAGAAAAACATGTACTGGTACTTATAATTTGGAGTGCTTTTCTAAATATATTTTTAAAAGCGATGTCAATAAATTGTATTGAAAACTTTAAAGATTTTCAATATTATTATTTGTTACTCAATTTTTCTAATACTATGCAATCCAATTTTGTTGTATAAGATCTGAAACTTTTATATGTTTATCTGAATGATTTTAAACAACTAAGTGCTTTCAAACATTAAAGTTGATGTTTTAAATCATTTCTGGGATTCCCCCTACCCCCGACACCTGTATTCTATACCCCTCCCCGCATCACAGGTTGAGCCTAGGGGCCTACAGATCCACAATTCGACCCTGACCACCATTAATAATGCGTACACTAATGGACAAAAAAGTTTAATCTATCGTGTATTTGCTAAAATAGGAAAAAATACAAAAGGAATCTAATTTCTACAAAACGCACAGGTTCAAAGACATTCAAGATA
This sequence comes from Laupala kohalensis, assembly GCA_002313205.1. Classification (NCBI taxonomy): domain Eukaryota; kingdom Metazoa; phylum Arthropoda; class Insecta; order Orthoptera; family Trigonidiidae; genus Laupala; species Laupala kohalensis. The sequence continues at coordinate 1,843,129 of NNCF01126352.1, read as the reverse complement.
GTGTCCAATAGGACTTTCGAACGATCATCCTTTCAAAAGAGTGGCAGCATTAGGAGAAATTATCTTCGACATGGAGTGGTGCGACACGCAAAAGATTCGAGAGCCAGATACGAGTTTAAATGTCTACCATAAGAAGGTTTAAGGCGGTGTCTACACTTTGCAAACGGTTGCACGAACTGCTACCTGCAGACTGTTCTCTCGCAAACTAACCCCTTTCTCCTTTTCTGGGACCTTAAGGAAAAAGTAATGGACAGCTTACGATGCGTCACCATTAAGCAGTGGTGTGCCAAAAAAAAAACGAAATTTTACATTCATTACTTTACCAAACTTTTTCGGTAATATTTGAATTCTACTACTAATAGTAAGGAAAATGAGTCTAAACACGACTAATAAGCGATATTTGTAAACCATGATATTTAAGTTTTGTTTTCAATAATTTCATTATAGACAAGATCCCACACAAAAAATGAATTTTAGTAACGTATTGATGGGATTTTTAATAAAAGAAATGATTCAGTCTAATGAGTTATTGTTTATACACACATATATGAAAAGACAATTGCGAATATTTAGAAAAAATGCTAGGTTTGTTTTATTTGTTTCTAAAAACATTTCGTTAGTTTGTAGTATGACGCACATCGTTCCATTTCCAATGATGTCTTGAAAAAATCGAAGCTACATTTCGTTAAGATGAATTATTTCATTTCACTGGTGCCGTAGAATTGTTGCACGTGGGTCGTATTTGGACTCATTTTATTTTTAAAAATTCGAAGATTTCAAATATGATAATGTTATTTTTTTAAATAAAAAATATACAAGTTGGTATAAAATAGTAGACAACTCAGTACATGAATCATTAACGTGGGTCGCTGGGACGGTGTCGTTACAACTCAACACTAATAGCTTTATGGCCGGAGTGGGCTCTGGTTAGTAGAAATCTTCATCACGTCGAAAATTCTCTCAAACCGCTACCTGCTACCGGTGTAATATCTTTATCAAATTTACCACATTGGTAAAATATACCACGATCATAAAGAATTGAGTGTCTTCGGACACACACTCCATTTTATTGCAGTGAGTTCCACTATGAGTACCTGAAGAACGATTTTACGTCATAACGCGATTACTTCCGAGGGTGACTACGCGATAACCAAGGAAAATGACGAACACGCCGGGAATCGGATCCGGGCTTTTAACATTGTACACATTGATCATTAGGATCATTAGGATCAACGCATTTGTTTACAACGAGAGGTGCAATGCACTCCGATAAAACGCGTTTCATGTAACCCCATTTCCTAAAATATAATTTTATGTTTTGTTCTTAATACATTTTGAAATGAATGTCAAGATTTTTCTGCAGATCAAACAATTTTCTCGCGAACCACCAGTGGCGATTGCCGATTTAGTCAAAACAAAATTCCCCTTCGGTCTCTAGTCATACTTCATTCTTTTTAGTCATTAGTATAAACATATTCAATATGAACCTACATTTTTGTAGCGTAAAACAAAGTTAAAACAATTTAAGGCAACTCTGACCTTTAATTAGGTAAGTTTTGTAAAACAGCGTACTTAAAATAACTTTCCATAACAAGTTCTTAATCGGTAAAATAAAAATGATTTTCCTTAATTTACATAATGGTACCTTTATATTAGTGAGTTCTTGTAAATAGGGTAAGAAATTTATAAAATTACAAAATTCACTAATTCCTGTTTTTTTGGAACTTAAATGAGCTGTGGGAAAATACGCAGGAATACAGCTTATTTTTTATCTTCCTTTCCACAGTGAATGTTTCCGGTCCACATCACTACGTGAAACTCGAGTCACATGAAAACCAGTTTATTCAGACACGGATTCTTCTCCACCGATTCTTGTAGCATTATTGAATAGAATTAGCTCGATACTCCCCACTAAACTCCAATGACGAATTGCGCATTGCACGAAAACTGGTGTGCACGTCCCTATGTATTTAAATAAGATTAGTTTCATGCAATGTGAGTTTCACGTTTCATGAAACGCGTTTCATCGGTGTGCACTGAGCGTAAGGGGTTCGGGTTCGATTCCCTATTTTTTGTCATCTTGTCATTCAGACATTATTGCATTCTTGATTCTCGAGTAGCTTAAAAGCAAGATAACTCTATTATATCAATCCGTGAATATACTCAGTATTATGAGATACGTTTCATATTCTATTGCAATACAGGGAAATTAGTGAATAATACAATTGGTAATTTAACGCTGAAAGAATAAAACAATAAACATTGAAAAACATTTCAGTAATATTTTTATTCTTATCGTTATGTTTATAGGAATGAAAAATGATTGTCCAGAAATACTATAAACGTTTGTTTGTAGTTCTTACCTTGCTCCGACAAACATTTGATTTCTAGAAATATCAAAGAGAAGCTGCGTGTACGATGTGACATCAGGTTCACTAAATTGATGAGAAGATAGGAGCAAATCTATAAATAAAAAATTGAAAATTAGATCCACATGGTCAAATAAGTGACAAGTTCGAACAAATCAATATTTCCGCTTTTTGTGGGTAGTAAGCTTTTGTAGTAATAACTCTTTTTGTGGAAAGTATTGAAATATCCATAGTCCGACAGTACCGGCCAATGCTAGTCCTCACGACCGTCGCAAGGTAACAGTAGTTTACTGGTATCTTGCATAAGAATAAAGATTACCCGATAATATATTCCGGGCGCGCCGAATTTAGTTCAGTGTTGTGGAAGCTGTGACTGTTCTTTGTGACTAGTTGATATTCATTTTACTTCTTTTTTATCTATATTCTCTGAGGACACTCTAGCCATGAACACATTTCCAATATCTTCAGGGGCGTACCCAGGGTTTTATTTAAGGGAGAGGATATCACACACTTATGTTATACACTTATGTATATAAATGTGTATATATTTATTATGTGTTTATATATTACTAGCTGAGTCCCCGCTGTTTCGCTTGTAATATGTATTCAACTTCATTCTTTCTCACATTCCCATTGATATCCAGTGATAATGCTATCCATTAATAATGGAGGTTCGATAGTATTGATGAGAACCCTTAGACCCTTATTTTCACTGATGTAATTGAGAAAAAGTATTTAGAAAACACTAATTTCCCATTTCACTCCGTTGGGGGTGAATTTTCGTGAAATCCTTTCTTAGTGGACTTTCCGAATTTTTCCTGTCACTCTCTTTTCAACCCTCACCTCTAGGGGTGTCGTGCACCTCATGTTGTCTGAAGGATACATAATGTCATAGGAAATACAGTTAGTCATTTCAGAATATACAAAAACCGTGGACTTGATCCTAATATCGGACTTTCTGCCTTACTTTTACATCTCGCCCTTCCCACCTCCAGTTTTAAGGATACCTATGTAATCTCAACTTGAACTTAACAGCATTGATAGTTTAAACATCTCATCAACCCTAAAACTGTATGCACAATTTAACATCATGCACAATTTTTTTGTATTTCAAAATTAGTTTTCGATTATTTTTATCTGTTAACCCACTTCCCACCCCCCTCCCCGCAAGGGTTATGGTGGGATAAATACATAAAATATTTCGTAAAATCATTTCTCAGCGGATGCCTGCAGCCTAAAAGGAACCTACCTGGCAAATTTCAAGTTTGTAGGTTTGAGAGTTCTGAGATTTCGTGGTCAGTCAGACAGTGGAATTTCGCTTTTATATAAATAGATATACATATATATAAGTTTATATGTATGTATATCTCGTCTCGGCCAACTAAGTACTATGGTGACGAACGCTCTACGTGAGTTTACTCACTAGACTCATCGTGAACCATTTTTGGGGGAACAGTGTCTAGACGGAATCGAGATTGCCATATTCAAGTATTACAACTGCAGTTGTAAGCCGCAGAAGGTAAACTTTTCAATAATTACAGCTATATGAACCGAGACATAGAAGTGAAAAAGCTGCAAGTTTGGGAATCGAACACGGAATATTTCCATGACAAGCGAGTGCGCTAGCCCTGAGCTNAATACATATATATATATATATATATATATATATATATATATATATATATATATATATATATATATATATGAAAGCTTTATATACAAATGTTTGTGTGTATGCATATTCAAATATTAGGAGAAATACAAAAAGGATAAATTTCTTTTAATTTCATTGGTCCCCCATATCCCGCCCCCTTAGATCCGCCCCTGAACATCTTCTACAAAACATATGCTACATGGACAATTATAACTTCCAGCAGTTCGCACAGTACCTGCCACTCAGTTGTCTTCCAGAATCGGTCGCAAATAATAAAAGAATTTCATTACCTTTGTCTTTTCAAGATAAAATGGCAGGCAGTAAGTTAAAAATAAAAAATAAAGTAATCTGAGAAAAGCATGAAAACGGCAGTAAGTTTTGTAATTCAGAAACGACCGCAAGGCAGGCAGCTAAGGACTTTAATGTTTCATGTGACAGTTTCAGAGCAAACAGACTTTGTAAGACTGTTAATCGCTTCCCTACATCGAAATGTATAAAAATATTTTTGATGATGACATGGAAAACACCTAAATACTAATAATCTAGTTTCACATACGATCAATCTAGATATTCAATTCATGTCCCTCAAACAAGGAAAGGTTCTTGCAATTTGTGAATGATTTGAAGGTTCTTCATGAGTTTTCAACACAGAAGAAAACTGGCGGATAGCAGTTTTACTATTACTTAATGACGCGACATCCCGAATTGGCTCAAGAAATCTCGAGACTAAAAGCCATCAAAGAGCTTCAACACGTTACCTAGCGGTTTTGTTTGGAAGAATGATTTTGTATGAAGTATTTGTGATTCGATTTTCAATACGTAAAATCATGTAACAAAACTATATCATAAAAATTGTGACTGACCGGAACTGGAAGAACATTTCTTGACTAACTGAAAATTCAACTCTAAGTTCTTTTCATAAAAGTACTAATTTCACTATAAATAGTAAGGAACTTATTTTTTTACTGCATGAATTGATGGAGATTTGTGTTTCAAATTTCATAAAAGTTTATTTTGTATACGTTATAAGCCCAAATGGTCTTATAAGGTGGTCGGTACATGAGGACTTTACCCTGTATTGAATTATTTTAAAACAAGAGTTTAATTCTTATACATTTCAAGGATTATCCAATCACATAGCAACACGACGTTGTGATTAAGCATCAACATTTTAAAAATCGAACTTCCAAGTCTAAAATAAAGTATTTATATCCTTCGGAAAATAGCAATAGATAGAGTAACGTATGCCTTTCATGGTTGTGATCATTAGGCATGTGCTGATTAATAAAAAGTCAAAATAAGAAAGAAGCAGCGGAAAAATCGAATTCTATTTTCTGGAACATCTGAAAAAACTGAATATTACTTCGTAAGGAAAATGAGCGCGTTTGAATGATACTATACAATATATAAAGCAAACTAAATGAAAATTGACGAAGAAAAATTCCCGAGGAAAACAATCGGTATACGTGTAGGATGGAACCTGGGGCACCACACACTCGTAGATGAGAATGGTGGACAGGGCAAAACTTAAATTTAACTTAAATATTTCTTCAGCATCCCCAGAAACCTCTAAAAAAAGATTTTAAAAATACATGTTGGTTTTTTACTATAATCTTAAAATATTTAATCAGTTCAAAAGATTCCTAAAGTAATTTAAATTCGACAATAAGTCTTCTCTCATAAGCGACAATGTATTTCATCCGAATATTAAATAGTCTATAAATTGTTGAAATGACCGGTAAGGTGTTTGAAAGCTAAAATCGATATTAGCATGTACTATGGCAACCATTTATCAGTTAGTTCCACAAAGAAAGTCGGAGGCAACATGTCTATCTACTAAGGTTAACCCAAATTATGGACAAAACGGTATTAAAAATTAGCATTGTAAAATACTTCACTTAAAGACGGTAATTTAGGTAGGAAAAAATAAACCCTTATCAAACAAATCAAGGAGTTCTTTGTTTTGGCCGTTTAACGGAGATAAAACTTATTTTAAAAATGTGGATAGTAGAACGAATGCTTTAGATTTTACACGCGTGTTAATGAACTTTCTTCTCCGCCACTGTGACGAACGAGGCAGGAGCGGTCGACCGGCGCCTATAAACAGGTGAACGGTGACAGAAAAACGTATAATAAATTTATTGTCAAAAAACAGTACAGACTGCGTGTGACCACGTGGAGGACAATAAACTAATTTACTCTCCGGAAGCAAGGAAGGGACCATCCCATCAATTCCGATCAAGGGCCCTAAGGCAGAGGCGGATTCAAAAATTTCAGCAAAAGTTTCT
>NNCF01126352.1:1760256-1836404 GCA_002313205.1 Laupala kohalensis | reverse complement strand
ATTTAACTTTTGTTAAAATCAATAAATTCTTTTACAGTGTAGAAGCACTGGTGCAGGAGGTAGTTTTTAACCGCGGATATGAAGATATTCAATTTCATAATGTCTTCTATATTCTTAGGCAAAGAATTATATAGAACGATTCCCGAATGATAAGGTCCTTTTAGGCAAAAAGTGGTTGACACTCTAGGGCGATGAATATTATTCCTATTGCGAGTATTGTGTTCGTGAACGAGACTGTTTCGTATAAAGCAAGGGTGGTGCTTCAGTAATTCGGTCTTAACAAACCCAACCGTTTCATAAATATAAATGCAGGGAAGTGTTAAGATATTTAATTCCTTGAATAAAGGTTTACAAGAGTTTCGGGGGTGAGATTTACAAATTATCCGAACTATCCTCTTCTGAATTCTGAAAGTTTGAATGATCTGACCTGACGTAAAAACTATTACTGCCAAATTCACAGTACTGGAGGGTTGACTGACAGTATTCCACCATCAAAGAGAGAGAGAGAGAATAGAGACCTCTAAACGATGGTTTGTCATGATTTTGGAATATAATTTTTTCACGTTAACGATACTTTCTGCACATATGATGACGCGAAAATGCTCCAGGGGAAGAGAGACTCAGTTCAGTGTATAAAGAAGTGGTTCTCTCTAATCTTGGCATTCCATTAAGCAGCACAAGTCTAATGTTCAAACCCATGTGGTCCAAATGTTGTACTATCATTGCATTTTTTTTTCATCAGTTGTAATTTAACGTTTGTGGAGACTTAAATAATTGTTGACAGCAAGCAGGAATTTGTTTCAGTATAAGTACACACTAAACATGTACATAAACATAGAAAACTATTCACTAATATTTTAAGTTCAGCGCGCATTATATTTACTCGTCCTAAAATATAAAAAAAAATGTGAGTGGCCACATTGCTCATTTTTCTCAATAGTAAAGAATTGTTCTAAACGTCATTATTTGATATAAGAAATAAATTTCCACCTCTTTAATTATAAATGGTTGTGAAATTGTTTCTGAGTTTTATGATAACCTGCTTTATGCCCTTAAATATCTGTAAGAGAAATGTTATCAGGAAGTTAGATTTAGAATCTTCAATGTATACATTACCTTGCGATATGAATCGGAAGTCAACAGCATCTGAAATATTTTGAGTCATTCCTTGCGTGATGAGAAAGGCCAGAAGTAGAAATTTCATTCTGTTGATATATTATCTGTGAAAGAAAAAATAAGCAAAACATTTAAAAGGTTCATCACGGATACATTGGGACTTTTCGGGTCTCGCCTTTATCAGCTTAGGAGAAATTCTTTGTCTTCTCAGGAGACACTGAGAAGTCATTAGGAATATATAAAGAAGAGATAAGTATTCCTTCATTCCCCACATAACATTACGCCGAGGAGGTTTACGAGAAGCAATTCTGATCCAATTTTTCCTTGGTGCGTGGGTTGAATATAGATGATTATATAGCACATACGTGTTTCGTAGATAATAATTGTTAATACATAAATCATCTCAACGATACAACAGCTTTCGTTTGTATCAATGTTAGGAGGGAATTGAAGATCCGTCTGAATTATATCACCTCATTGTAACAGCTCCGTGTTTTTTTATTTCATAGATATGTTCTCTGGTAAGGTTTTAGTATATATTTTGTTGCGTCAGGTAAGATAAGTGATATTTGTAAAACAAGTCGAAAAAAAAATCAATCGGCGGAGAGGTATAGATGCGTATGATGCACACACAGTTAGAGAAGGGTGACTGCAAAGTCTGGCAATATTGTTGGCTTCAATTAGTTCTACAAAAAAGTCAACGACACCATATGTTTATCCATAAAAGTTAATCCAAATTATCGAAGAAAATATATTAGAAATTAACGTGTTAAAAAAATCTTCAAGTTAAGAGAGTAATTTTGACAGGAAAATTTTATATCCCACCAAGAACACTCCTGACAAACAGACCAAGTCCGGATATCAAACAGGTCCTGGTAAAAAGTAGTGAAAACTAGAGGTAGAGTCGCAAAAAAAAACGAACTATGACAGAAGTCAGAGAAATGTTTATGAATAAAATGACATCAACTCATCACATTAAGTACTTGGTTCTTTATAGTTATTGAATTAACAATTACAAAATACGGTATGTGTCAACATTATCAGATTTTTAATATAGAAGGAATTGTGTTGTTTTTTCGTTCAGAAACAATACTCCGTCTCACTGGTGGATCCAAGGGAAGGGGCACGGGGACAGTCCCCCGAAAGATAGAAATAGTTATACTAAAAGAATGTTATTTTTTACTTTAAAAAAAATTGAGTGTGTAAATTGAAAGTCACAAGATGAATTAATAAAAGTAAAAAGTTGAGTCCAGGAGCACCACCCGGTGACTTTCTCGTAATTTTGTTAAGATTTTTTCTTACATACTTCAATGGCTATTTAGAAAGAATGACTGTACAATTATCAACACTTTCACGCTAGCGAAGCAGAGGGTACTCAGTCATTTATAAGTGAAACATTCCACGAAAATGAAATTTGACGAACAGGAATAATAGATTTATAAGTCAGATTTTTACCAACAGTTTTTTGCTATACAACCTATTTACTAATGACTGTTGACAAAGAACCGAGGGAGGAGTTCCAAGGACTGGGAAATTGAATTATAGAAATTGAATAATGTGCTATGAACATTTCTATTTAATTCTTTATTTAGATCATAAAATAAAGTAATTAAAAGTAAAATACTGAATAGGACACTGAAAAATAATGTTAATCAAATATTTCTTAATGTGGTACATAATTGGCAGTCACTCATTTGACAGCCACTATGATCTGCTCATAATTTCTTTTTTAACTCAAAATTATATTCTATCTTTAAACTGTCACCCATCCTCAAAACATTCATTAAATTACAAACTCAAAGAAAATTCTTCTATATCTTCACATATCACAGCGCCTAAACGAATGCACAATAGTGTTTCAGTTGCTGACCAATTCAATAAGACCTAAAAAGCAATTCAATAAGAAAATTAAAATTCATACTCGAATGAGAACGTTAATTTTGACAATAGCTCAGAATATGCATCTTTTCTGTAATATTCTTGCGCCGTATGTCATTAACACTGATCTCTTCTACCTCTAAAATGAAAAGACAGCACCTTTCGGTGGAACTAGTACACGCAATTTTCCTAAAAATATCAGTACACAAGAGCCTCTGGCTCACTAAGTCTGTTTTTCAGATTGCTTACCCTAAGCAAACCATTTTCACGATTTCAACCAACATTAGTACTAATGTGTCTAAGTGGTTGTAAATGTGAATACCACCAATGAAGTGTTTGGGGGAAGTCTGTCTAATATACTAGCAATAAACTCTTTCAGTTTTAATATTTTAAAATACAGCGAATAGGTTTTTTAATTAGATTTTTAAATTTTGCATACTTTGAAACGTAACACAAAGATGTTTGAGGGGAAATTTTCTTGTTTGATTACCAAGGTTCATTATTGGAAATGATCACGTATAAAAGTTCAATGTTCAAAACCCCGTTTCCTCATAATTATAAACACCCAGAAAGACTTTTTGTCTGCAGTAGTGATTTTTTTACATTTTTACATGATTGCAATAGCTAACCGAAGAAAATTAGTCGTTAATAAAACTGTACTTAATGTAAAGTATCTGCTATAGTTTCAATCATCCCCCTCTCCCTTACCCCGCCGCCACAAACCCCATCGCTCACCCCAAAAAATGAAAAAGGAAACTCAATTTTTACTACTCATTTTCTTAGTTCTGTACCATTCGAAACTTACTGAAGCAAAGGACTGAGGCACAAAAGACTGCGATCAGATGCGTTTCTTTATTAGCTCAGATCCTTCAATGCTAACAACACAACTTTTTACTCCAAAGAAATATACAATCGTTAGCATGAAATGCGTGAAGCGATTGGTGAAATGATGTACTATTATAAGCAAATTGGCGCAGTAAATGACTACTGAAAATATCTGTTCAAGGCAAAATAAGTGAATTATCCTCGAATTTCCTGTTAAATTTTAAATTATTGCATTCTCGAGGTGTCAAGGGGACTTTTTTTCCACATTCGGCTATACATGACATCGTATCATTTATCTTTGAATGTTCCCTATTCTAGATCCGATTATCACAAATAACTCTTAAGTTGTATGATTTGTTTATCCAATCATTCAGTTGCTATCTCAAATGTATTCTAAAATAATTATCTCTTGGCAAGTGACCATTTACGATGCTAGTCTTTGCCTCTTTTTAATCCGACTACAATTATAGTAATTACAGATGACTTTATACTAGTGTAAAATATGTAAAATTACATTAAATATTAGGTTCATTCCCACAAACGATCATACACCTCTTTTATCATTTAAATCTAAATATTTTAGCAATCTTTTGTATTCTACACCAGTATAAAGACAAATAGTTATGCAATTTCTGTAATAGTTGTTCGATTAAATTGACACAAAACCTGGCATATTTGTAAAATTAAAACAATTTTCATGGAAAAAATTTTTTCGTTAAAATATTTATTGATATATTTTCCATAAGTGAAGTAGGCCCGTCGTGAATCCGACAATAAAAGATACGTCTACTGCGACATCTTGCCTTCTAACCTACGGCCGAAAGCGGACTGACTCGGTTGCCTCAACTACTCAAATTGCGTTCTGTACTCCATGAGGACAGGGTGTAAACATGTCAATATCAAGATCATTTGCAAATATCATTTGTTGAATAGGGGAGTTCGATGGGTATTCGATGTCAGTACATATGAGCAGTAACACGAACCGATCTGAGAAATGAAAATTTACGTGAGCACGGACTGTTGAACTAGACCTCTGATACAATACCTCTGTCGAATCACACTTTCCTGAGAGGAGATAATATTATCTTAATCCATTTTGCAAGTGTAGAGGGACCTCTCAATTTAGAGTGTCTCGAGAGAAAGGCTACTCCATTCGTCAAAATGGGTTGAAGCGATAAGAAATGTTCACAGGGGCGTGAGGGTATTCTTATGCTTTCGGGAAATTGAACCTGACCAGAAAATAGTATTCGTATGGTTTACTTCTTTTAGATTCCGCAACATGGTATTCAATTAAAGAAAATAATTTTTGATCTATCATTAAAAAATTTAAATAAGTCAGAAAAAATATAAGTTTTAAATAAAATAAAACGTGACACGTTTTTATTTGAGTAAAATATGTACCACTTAATCGAAGTAAGAGGAGTAATGCTGAATCTAATTGTAGTGTGCTATTTAAGGGCATATTCACTTTACAATAGGAAAAAGACTTACTTCAAAACTAAAAATATTAAAATAAAATTTCTATTCTTTATTTTGCTTATTCAACTAGTTTCAATGATTGAAAACGGTGCTTTCATTATTCAGTAATATGATGAAAAATAAAAGTAGACCTTAATTATTTGTTTAATTGCTTCACTGACACTTCGCTTCCCCCAAACTTTAGAACTCCAGTCGATTCTTCTGTTTATATAAAGATTAGTAAGATATGTGGATAAAGTTAAGGATAAAACATTCCGTTGTCCACTCTGGAGAAATTTTTTTATCTTCAATCTTTTTTCAAAAAAAATTTTAATGTCCGGAAGTGGCGAGCTGAAAGAATATGATCAACGTACTCATTTGGGTGAAACATTAGCATCTTCAATTTCCTGGGCAAAAGTACACTCTAGCTGTTATGTAGTAGTAAAAATAAAATAAAACCCAATAATTTAGAATTAATTTCGTTTATTCTTTATGATTAAAATTGAAATGCGCCACGAAAATGTTGAAATTATTAAAACAAGTCCTTAGAAATCTCTCCAGATCATAGCAAATTGGAACGAGGAGGACCCATCTTTGAATTTCGATGTCCGTAGTGAAGCGTGCGTTTGTAGGTATGCGTGTATGTAAGCAATTTTGAAGACTAGATAATTCATGAACGATTGCAATGAAGGGCGTCCGAAGAAATTCTTTCGACGGTGGGAAGAGACATCATGGCGTTAAAGGAATATACCCTCAAAAGGAAGGGAAGTTTTCCTAAACTAAAGAATACACGAGTGCATTGTGGAGTATCTCAGTACGTTAGCGTTTACCAACAAATTTAATGTTTATTGTTATTTTTAAACGATCGACACTGATCTTTATTTAGCGCGACGATATTGGATTAGATATATTAAATCATTCTAGAACATCTGACGCAACAATTATTTCTCAGTGGCGCATATTGATATAATATTAATAAAGCAAATAGTACAAATTTAAATGTAATTTATTTTAAGTAATGTTTACTTTAGACAAACCTGTTTTGGTACATAATTTTCATAATAATCCTTTTCCAATTTCCAGGGGGGGGGGAAGGACTCCGGCTCTCTCGGCCTCCCTCCTCCCTCAGTGGGCGCCCAGGATTTCATTGGTGAAAAATCCTCAAGAGACTTATCTGGAATACTTGATCCTTTCCTGGACAGCTTATTTCGTCATTATTTACGTCCATTACTTTACTTTCAAGCTCTAATATTGCATTTGTCTAAAAAAATTGAAGATACTAATGTTTCATCCAAGTGAGTACGTTGATCATATACTTTCAGCTCGCCACTTCCGGACATGAAAATAACATTTTTGCAAAAGATTGAAGATAAAAATTTTTCTCCAGAGTGGACAAGGGAATGTTTTATCCTTAACTTTATCCACATATCTTACTAATGTTTATATAAACAGAAGAATCGACTGGAAGAAATATTAGTCGTTAACTGTGTCATGTATTTACGAATATCCCATTTCACAGACGGAACATGAAAGTCTCCTTTCGGATTTGTTATTCTTTCATAAAAGAATCGTGAAAAACATATCAAGATAATTTATTTTCGTAAATATATGCCACTTTTTCATTACTTTATACTATATTCAATAATTTACTTTTATCAATATTTGACAATTTATTTCCTAAAAAGTACATCTAAAGAAGTCCTACTCATGCGTCAAGTAAGCTATTATTCGGCAGATATTTTCCAGTTGGTTTTAGAATATTTCGTTGAAGTTCCATTAAGATGCCCTGACTCAGACGTGAAGAAGAAAAGATGATACTGGCAAACCCAAGACACTTGATGTGACTCTTAAAGGATAATCTGAAGTCAATTAAGAAACCGAGATAACGAATATGAGTCGTATTTGTTATCTTATATCTCGCAGTTACGAGCATCGAAGACTATCTTTTTTATTATTAGAACTATGCCCCTATTATTAGAGCATTTTAGCATGTATCGAGCGGTATGTCCAAGAATGTTGTTAGTTGCTTCTTTCGGGTGTTGGGTCACGAGCTTGCTTCCACGAAATGACACAAGTGTAAAATTTGAAAAGAGGACCTTCAACTGTAAGCGTAAAAAATTTCATATCGTTCGGTCGGTTAAGCACTAAAACCAGTGGAACAATGCCCATACCTTCCTTCGTATTGTACACAGCGATGAAAGTAATTGGAGGAAAAAAGAGAGAATATACTTCGCATCATACACCATAAGTATTCTCAAAAATTTCGCGGTTTAAAAAAAAGGTTTGTTTTTTTCTCCACCACTTTTTATACCACCAGTCCATTAGTTTTCAAAGTTAGGACCTTATTGAATATACAATAATACAATAAAGATGAGCCTTCTACCTATGTTAAGGGGTTATCGCCGTCTCAGAATTAAATAAAAAAAGTTCATTCTCATTAATAAACACAAAAGAAAAATAATGATAATTTCAACAAGGAGAATTCCAGTGATACCAATTTTGTTGTTTTTATGCTGTGTCATAACTGTGTTGAGTCTTCAAAACATCTATATATTTTATATATTTTATTGACGTATTGAAATTGGTTTGAACCAGAGGAATGATTGGAATAAATACATTTTCCCAGCGATCATCTTGTCGAGAGACGTCAAAATACTGAAACCTTTTCTGTTCCATCTAGAGTTAAAAAGCAACTACTCTTGTTTAAAATGTTACCTCATTGTAGGTCGATCCAAAATAGAATAAAGTACCGTGGACAAATCCAGATTCGACAAAATAATCAAACAAAACACGTAACTTAAGTTATATATTCTATAATAAACATTTTTAAAATTTATGTTTATTTTCTAGAATTATAATTTACAAAAATAACATTATATTGTTTGGTTTAACAAATAAAAAACATTTTGACTAATTCTACAATGGGTTTTATTAAACGACAGTGCGCAAAGACGCCCTAAACCTACCATTGATGACGGCTGAACTTAAGTAGGATTTTCTTTTAATAATATGAGTTCTGGTAATTTTATATTTTGCTTCACATTATAGGTAAAAGAATTTTTTTTTTTTTTGTTACTTCATAATTATGATAATTTTTGTCCTGGTATAAAATAGCTCGCGCGAATGCCAATAGCGCCTATGAAGGCTAATATTGCCCAACTGTCATTTCACGAGGTGTTAATACCCGAGTGGGCGTTATTATCCATTTCGAACGTTTTCATACCAAATTACGCTGATAAGCTTAATATATTAACGAAATATCAAAGGTTGTAACCTACATAATAAAATAAATATGAAAGATTACGGAAAGTACAGACAAACAAGTCAAAAATTAACAATTTTGTCGCAACAATTTTTACAATACCGGCGACCTTGAGGTATGGCACGTCACTGGCAATAGGGTGGTATGAGCGACTTGCGTTTGCGCTAGTGTGCTACTCTGGGTGTATGCTACATGTATGTGAACCGTGACACACAAGTCACACAAGTAAAAGTATGTTTTATATCGGATGGTCGTTATTTAACAGATGGCGTAATTGCCCCCTGTACCTTACATTAAAATTTGGTAGATCTAGATTCCAAGATGATCTCGAGCAGGTACTATACGAGTGCAAACGCAAGTAACCATAGTTTTGTTTCGAAAGATGTTACCTATTACTTACTACTGCCTGTATTTCTAGCGGTTTGAAAGAAACAGCGATTTTAATAGTGCACTGTCAAATACGTTTCATCTTTAAATCTACATGACGAGACGACGGATGATATTTAAAAAAAACGCAACTCTTCCGATGCTAGGTATAGATGAAACTTTTAATTCTGATATGCATTCGCCGTCAGGAAACACTATTACGAATCTGAAAAAAAGAACGGAGTTTACATGGTATTCCACTTCTGAAAACCTATAGCTTTAGCAAGTGTCGCACACAGAAATAAGCTGGAAAGGGTGGTTTTGAACCTTAGGATTTCAAAGTTTAGCCTGCTCTTCTAAAACTCATTATATAAGATGTAGAGCACACTGAATTAACTGAAACCTATTAGTAAGCCCATTGTTGTCAATAGGTTTTACATAATCTTTAATAGAAATTACAGTTTTTTAAGAGAGCCTTAGCAAATTAGGAAGAACATGTATTTATAAGTGGGATCGTGAGTGTCATAAGCCCCGTTCCCCAATGTATGCTGATAATTGCAGACATTTTCTTAATTACATAAGGTACTTCAGAGGGTATGAGTTTGCTTAACCATTATAGTGTCTAACGAGGGGGGGAAGTAGGGCAGTAATGTAGCCTTACATAATATATTTTTGTAATTAAAACGATGTTTAGAAAAATTCATTTGTAAAATAAATGAATATTCTGTGTATATAGTGTTTGAGATTCACGCTAAGATAATGGGGGTAGACAAACGCAACAAAAGTATACAACTTCGATCGGCGCTGCTCTCCACCTTTCTTGTTTAAAAAATTATCAGCCGTCGAATTCGTCTGTATGTCGAATACCATTATAGGACGTGTTGTTCCTCTCAAAGTTGAGTTAATAGAATAATAATTATCTGATTTTTTTACAAAATTATATAATGTATAGAGAAGATAAACATGTCAATAAAGGTAATATGTAATAAAAAATATTTTTTGTATTATAATTTATAACAAATCTATAAACTATCCCACTGTTATTAATGTCATATACATATTGAAATTCACAGTAACATTCATTTCTTTTTGTATCCTGTTCAAGAGATAAGAAGATTCGAACAAATCTCATGATGTCCTATACGTGGGGAATTACTTTGCATGAAAAATCATCTTACGTTATGGACAAATCTTTACGCGTTTTCAATGAATATCAAAAAGATCGAAAATAGTATTGAACATGACACCTCTAATCTAGAAATTATGTGAGTCAAACATAACATGTAGACTTCACATATTGTTGCAAAACTGCTCATATTCTACACGGAACATTTAGCTTCTAGTACATCTTTGAAACTAATGCATACTTAGCAATGCGAGATCATGAAATTCAAGAATAGATTTAGTGTTGTCCACCGTTGAGCAAGCATGGAATGTGTTGGCACGAAATTTGCTAGTAGATGGTGAACCGGAAGAAACGTGACATGGGTTCAGGACCAGCCGATGCAGGGAAAAAGCAGAAAGCTAAATCTGGATCGGAGGCTGCTAACCGTCGATGGTTCGGGGTTCGATGCCGGTCGGTGGCTCGATGCCACCTACCGACTTAATTTATAGATACCAAGCATCATCAATACAATTGTCTTTTTTCTCGAGAATTTACAGAAACAGAGCTTTGGCTTCATATCAGCTTACCGTGGTTACAAACTCTGTGAACGTGTACCGATTATAACATCGAGGATATTATTTCAACATTGAATGCAAAAAAAGAAAGAACATAAAAAGAGTACCGTATTCCCGTGTTTTCTTTACTTTGCCTCTCTTGTCATTGGTTCCCCTCTGTTAGTTGACAACCAATAGACGGTTGTAAAATACGTATTGGTAATCAGCAATGAATAAAATTAAGAGAAAAAAAAGACAACATTCAAAATGAAGGCAAATGAAAAAATGGGGAGGATATTATCCCTTGAAATGGTACCAACTGGATACACGGATTGTGACAGACAATAAAAATAGACTTAAAGATTTTGTATGATGGATTAAGTAAACAAAAGAAATTCTTAAAAAAGAAAAAAAAGAAAAACATGATACATAAGTTTATTTCCCCAACAATTGTTTATTTTTTCCTCGACATTTTTATCTGATAATTCATTTCATAATCATTTTAATGATGTGAAATTTTTTCTATGCGCAAATGTTTTATTTTTTCTAAGCGCAAATGTTTTATTTATATTATTATTATAGTTTCTGTATCAAGCATTATGTTATGAAGATGCAGACATATAGTATAAAGAGTGCGTTTCGTCCCGTAACATCGTAAATCAGAAACACTTCAGAAACTACGACTCTCGAATATCAACGGCTCACTTGAAGCTCTGTATTTCAGTCAGACAGAATAACTGAAATTAAGAGAGTAGTGAGGACTTTTAGATCAAAAGCCACAGGATCCGATGCTAAAATTCAAAGCAATTACATATCACATATTATATAACAGGGGTTTCCAACTGGCCTCGTGCTTCTCGCGAGGCAAATTTTTGCGGCCCACGAAATACTTTACAAAAACAATAATATTTTTTTAAAGTTATGAGAAAAATTAATAGTTTGTTCAAAATATTATTTATTGCCATGCAGTAAAAATGAACAAAGAGTTTTAATCAAGAAGAAAAAGTGAAACGTTATTTTCTTGGTAAAGAATTGTTTGTTTATTTATAATTTCACTCTTTATGTAATTGTAAACCAAAAAAGGATTAAGTCTTTGTTTAAATTAAACTATGTATATTATTTCATTCTTATTCCTCCCATCTACTTGCAGCATTTTATAAAAATTAGCCTATTATTAAAGCGCGGACCGCAATCATACCCAAAGTTTCCAATGTGTCCCCTAAGTCGTTGCAAGTTGGAAAGCCCAATTATATAAGGCTATAATATATTACTAATGTAATCTGTGTTACATCTAAGATTCAATTATATCTGTTAATACCCATATAATAAACTTTTCGCTTACAACCATAACTTTCCAAAAATTATGGAAAACTGCACTAGTAAGACCTAAAAGAAAATCAGACAATGCAACGTTACCCAGGGACTGTAGACTCATAAGTCTTCTCCCTACTATCTCAAAAGTGTTAGAAAAAGCCGTCCATAACCTGCTGATAACGGCATTCCTGAATCGCGATAATCAAATGAACACATTCCAATCGGATTTCCGAGAGGGAAGAAGTTCACAAACTGTATTACTGAAATATAAGACGGTGAAAGTGCAATTTTAAAGCTTTTAGACTTCAGTATATCTGTCGACTCCGTTGATCGCGACATTCTAATTGCTAGCGTAATAATTTAGAATTTTCAGAATCTTCAACTAGTTGGTTGGCTAGCTACAAATCAAACGCAAGTAGTGCACGTTAGCAGTGAGAAATCATCTCCCCATATAGCGTTACGGGGCGTGCTCAAGGGAGGACGTCTGGGACCACTTTTATTTCTTCTTTTCACGAATCGTTGAAACTTGAATGTTGTTCACATCATATGTATGTGGGTGGTTTTCAACTATACATGACAGTCAAAACTAGTGATATCAATAATTTGACACAAAAAGTGAATATTAGCTATTGGAAACTGGACAGAATTTAACAGTTGGTGTCTAAATCCAAAAATGACCCAGTCATATTTTGTTCACAATCAAATAGAAGGTTTATAGAATTTTAGCTCAATCGTCATGCAAAATTTGCCCAATTCCATTTCTCTCAGAAGTAAAGAACCTAGGGTTAAAAACGAGCAACTCACAAAGTTGGGACAGTCTTATAAATCCTATTTAAAAGAAATGTTAAGAAACATTATTCCACATTTCACCTACTTAAATATATTTGACAATTCTTCAACAAAATTACCTTGATTAATGTTTATTTTTGTAATTATGATTTATTCATATAAAATAGAAATAGTAAATATTAGTTGTTTTTGTTAGTTAGCTAATGAATCTTACACATTACGGTACGGTAATTAATCTTACGGTATTTTCCTAATATTTTATTTATGTTTGTGATATATTAAAAATATTTGTTAACTCAAAACTTAGTTCAATTTGGCTCTCCCAGCGACATACGACCTAAACAGATCAGTTATTCACTATATCACACGTCGCTAAATAAAAACGTACATTTATTTAACTTACATTATCACTCATTCTTTATTACATTTTCTTCTCTTTACGAATCTTTGGAACAATGAGAGATACTGCGTACCTCCATGAATTTTGTTATTGTGTTTTGGCAAACTTGAAAAAGCGTCGGAGTAACGCAACATTTCAAAAAGTACTTTCGTATCATTCGTTCTCTATGAATCATGTCACCATTCATTATAGGTTTTCCACGGACCCTCACAATCAGTAGCGCATTTCGAGAGGGAATGTGACAGAGACCGCACTCCACTTTGCAATTTCAATGAATAAATTGATATACATAGGAATCACCGAGAGCCTTTTATAGTCTCGGACGTTTCAATATCCCACTCTAGATATAATTTTTTTTTCTTATTTCAAGTGATAAAGATTATTCGTTAGACGGAGGAGTAGATTGGGTCTTAAGGCTTTCCCATTCTATTCATCCTCGCAGTCTAAAATTCGAGGAACGTTCGAGGAAAATTCAAGGAAATAAATTTATTTACCAACTTAACGCAGACCAAATGAATGACTCCAAGATGATATTCTTTCCGTTTCTCCCGAGACTTGGCAGGGAAGGTTCCTCGCTTGGTTGGTGGAAGATACGAAGCGCGTTTTCTTTTAAGAACCACAACAATTTTGATTTTGTCGAGACATTTATTTACTTTCATGCTTTACTTACAATAAATGCTTTCATAATACATTTAGAATTCACCCATGTGTGACAAATGGTAATAAAGACAAGAGACCCATCGCCGAATTAAATGTCTGTGTCCCGGTCAACGGATCTTTAAAGACATACTTGTTTATCAAGTAAAATCAATCTTATTCCGACTTAGCTGCTCAGTTACGCGACTTCCTTATCACGATACGTTATACGATCCTCCCTTATCTCGTTTCTGAAAACCTGACTAATACCCAATCGAAATAATTATTATTACAGATTAAATGTAATTATTAATAAGATCAACTTAGATATAATATTGATTCTATTCTGATTGTCTTGATATATGTATACTTGAAGGACAATACTATGCGAATATTATTATAGACAATTAAATTTTTACTGTAATTCTTTATTAGTATTCACTTATACTTGGCCAACGTTTCGATGCTAGTTTGGCACCATCTTCAGGGTCGCTGCTTTATTATTTTTAATGCGCCAAAATTATTCAAAAATTCTTTTTTTGATGAATTCACAACGTTTACAAAGACATCACTTTTCGTAAAACTAAAACTGAAATAAGTTCACCTTGTCTAGAGCCTTCCTTCATGAAGGTATGATAACAATTCATATCATATCATATCAAGAATTTTTGAATAATTTTGGTGCATTTAAAATAACAAAGCAGCGACCCTGAAGATGGTGCCAAACTAGCATCGAAACGTTGGCCAAGTATAAGTGAATACTAATAAAGAATTACAGTAAAAACTTGATTGTCTATATTAATATTCTCATAGTATTGTCCTTCAAGTATATTTATATATTAATACAATCATTTAAGTTTTTTCAAAATTGTGGATTCAGCTTTACTTATATTCTTTTTGTTTACGTAAAAGAACAGAACATACTGTAGAAATATTTAACGGGTGTAACGGAAGGCAAAGCTTTATTAGAATGAGAACGTAGACGTTTTGAAATGATGTTTTACCATTCTCAAAGGGGATGTTTTACTAAGGTTCATTTGAAGTAAATATTGTTTTACACGATCCTAGCAAATATTGCTCACGTAATATGTGACATATTTTACTCGGTTTATGGCTCCAAGATACTATTCAAACGGCAGTCTACCTGAAGCCATTAAGGTTTCTGAATATGTGCGTTGATCCAGCAAGACCTCCCACCGGTGAACGACGCAGTGTTGCAACATCGTTTATCGGGCAGCGAGAGTCCACAACCGGTCATGCGGCTATTTCTCCTCAACACACCCAACTCGTCCCAAACACATGTGGTAAAAACCGTCTATAATAGTTTTTATTCAAAACAGAAACGGGAGTTTAACACTTCAACAAATTCTCTCCCCTAGCAAAAATGCTTGAGTGTGAAAGTTAGAATGAAAAAGGTTCTCTGAGACCGTAAACGAATGAATCAGAATGTTTCTCAGGGCAATAGAAGGTAAGTGAGGTAATAAAATCAGTCCAACAGTTGCACATTTCTACAGATATCCAAATATTGACTGAGCTCAGCTGTCATTGAAATGATGAACGGAATAAGACATGGTAACTAAGTATCAGCACGAGAATCCCGCATTCAAAGATTGATCTCAATATAATTGGCGATTTTCATTTCCAGGTAATAGTAAAAACATTAATGAATAGAGACAAGAGAATTTTGTATACATATGATAAACCGAGTGGTCTCCAGATAAATCTATATCTCTTAAGAAAACATACCTATAGCGATTCGTAGACGCTTCAAAGATAGGAGAAATTTCCGATCACTCAACATTAAGATGTGAATTACCTTCTTTTTATGCAAATACCTTTCACAGCATCTCCACAACTAATTTCTCGTTTCTGATTATTTTTTAATAGGCAACATTATTTTGCCATTTATAACAATTAGAAATTTGTTAAAAAATACTATTCATTCAACAATTTAATATTTTATCTATCTTAAAACTTTTTTATTTGAACTAAGAAATAGATTCATTATTTTATTTCGACTCACTAAAGCCTTAATCTACAGCAGATCATAGTATTTTAATTATCCAAATAGACGTTACTTAGCAAAATTTCCAACTGCTACATTAGACTGAAGAACGTTTGTTACATACTTTCAATACGATTAATGAGGAACCCGAATTGTTTTAATACCGAGTTCTATTTTGTAAAAAGTGAATTATATGAGCGTAAAACAGTATTTCTCTGCAAAACACATAATTAAAACACACAAGAAACGGTTCAGATTTCAGTTTATTCCTAATTACTCTTCATCCCTCTATTGCCTTCAATTGAATAAAATTCATGGCAGTTCTAGATTCCAAAGTACTCTGAGAACCTCCTATTATCAACGAAAATATTTACATTCGAAGTGCTTTTAAAGACGTAACCCCGAGGAGTTTATTGTCTCGTCTCTAGTTTTTTCATAAGATTTATCAATTTCAAAATCTCTTGTTCTGTCGCTTTCCAGATCGTAACGCAAGGTAATTAAATATTTACACCATATTAAGAAAAAATATCTTGAACAGTTATTTCACACTACGGGATCCATCGATTCACAGAATTCTATCACAATTCTTCAAAGAATCTTAGTTCAACTAGTTTGAAGAATAGTAATACGAGAATGTTTGAGCGTTCATGAGATAATAATATAATGATATGTACAACAGTTGGTACAATTTGAAAGTTCTGGCGAGGGGTTTCCGTCCCCTTCCTCGTTTTGTTTACATTCCAGATTTCTAAGGTAACGGCATGGAGGAGCGCGTTCTCTACTCTTCAGTAAAGATTAGCGAAACAGAAGACAAAATATTTAAAGAGACGTTACCCCCTGCAAGCCACTCTATCCCCGCCAATGGTTGCTGGTCCGCCTGGACAGGGACCACCGAAGGTTGATGCGTAAGAATAACTTTCTACAGAAATAGCCAATAGTTTGAAGATGCGAGAGTTTACATGCACGATCTTTACCTTACTCGTAATATTTCAATTTGTCATTTTGACTCACCTATTACTGAAGTTCAACTTGTCACACACTGCATTCTAAGGCACATAAATATTGGACGGAATTTAGATTTCGAATCAGAAGCTTTAAACTCATTTGCGGAACAATATCCATACGTGTTGAATGCAGATTTCTTGTCATTTAGGTGAAACACTTAAAGAGTTTATCACAAGTAAATTAAATGCACACATGACAATTTTCTCACAGGTAAGTCTCGTGCTCTGCGTTAGGTGTTTGTTTCCTGTCGCCAACGACAAGATAACAAACTTCACCGTAGAAGAATTCAACCGACCGCACGCTCCCCTCCTTTCACAGATCGGCACTGAGTTGCCTGTACGCGTGCATTGTGGTCCGGTGGCTTCTCCCCACTCCATTGCTTCCAGCTGAGAGCAGATCTCCCACTGCTTACCAACACTGGTCTTCGTCCTTTCCCCGACCTCCAGGAACCACAGGCTTGAATGCCTACGTGGCGTCCGTAGCTTCGTAGTAGTTAGCGGTAAGGTACTCGATTCTTGCATGGATAAACATCATGCATCGATAATTAAGAGTGTTTCATTGTATCTTTAAGTTAGTATTTCTTGTCATAGCAACTCTCAGCATCAAAGCGAAAAATTATTTTAGGGAGGGGCGTTTTTAAAAATCTCGGGAACATTTTTATTCTTGTTAAAATAAAAAAATTGTGTAATAAACTTATAAAATTTTGAATTGTACTTTAATTAATTTTAGAATTGAACTGTTGTAAGAATCGGTCCTTTCCTAGAAGTTGTCTCTGTCCTCAAAATAGGAAAAGTAAAGATGAAGATTGTTTCCCCATGCATTAAAAATAATTCGGAAGAATTACGGAAAAAATTAATGCGTTAACTCCCTTTGTTCTATAATTCTTCTTTTTTGTTGATTTTTTCAATTGGTTTGGTCACTCTTCTCCTTTGAATTTCAAAACTAAATATAATCTTGAGATTTCTCCTACGGTGGTAGTGGTGGTAGGGAGGAGCAGAACAATGCAACCTTCAAGGTAAGGTTGGAAACTCGATTTAAAAATTTACTGAATATTTTACTGACAAAGTAATTTATTTTCGTTTTTATAACGTGTTTCGTAACATTTGAAAGAAAGAAATCAATGTTTGTGTATTTTAAAATTTAATCAAGTTTCACAGCATTATTCTATTGATACTTTTATTTTCAGGGACTGCCCGGAGTGCCTTACACAAGGAGATGATAATCACTCTTTAAAAATAAAATCAAACATAAATGTAATTTGATTATCTCTGTTCCCATTACATCTCATTTACTTTTTTTTTTTTCATTTACATCATATCATTTTTCAACTATTATAGTTACTATTTTCAGCAGCTAGTCAAGAAAGATAACATTTATGAAATCCGTTCACGTCTTGTAAAATCTTCACTCAAAAGCTTTTTGCAACTATTTACGTATTAATATTTTATAACTTTATTGAGATAATTATATTGGTGATAAATGTCACGAAAATTTAAAAAAACAACTCTGGGAACAGAAACATTTTATCCCAGAGGAGAGGATTTTTAAAACTTGGATCTGTTCCGATTATTTTAAATCTTTGTCGCTTGAATCTTATATTATAACCACGGAGACACACGAGCTTGAGTCCAATAGTCTCACGTGATAATTTGATCCAAAATTATTCTCGTAGAAACTCTTTTCTCATTGAATATAGTAATTATGTTGCTTGGGAACCATCACTACAAGCGTTACTTTTTACATTACATTTCACCCCTCCTGTCCCGGGTTTCCGGTTTTCCGTCGGACAGAGGCGGATTTTATACACAGGCTCTCAAGACTCTTACCTGGGAGCGGCAGGCTCATTAATACTATTGTAATTATTTATCTCGAATTCAGAGTTATTTTAATAGTTACAATATATGAACAATGTTTTCCGCGAAATTTAAAGTTTTCGGTGTGCACTAAGGTAAATAGTTTTAGAATCTTACGCGAATCAAATGCCTTACGTTTTTAACTTATTACCATGTAAAGATTGGCTACCTAAAATATTTCTCGTAATGTTTGGATAAGATTGTGGACAGTGACATTTTTCTTTGCAACTTATTTTACTAAGTGAAAGGTGAATTTAAATATAAATATACGTTTTATTGTATTATCATATATTCTGTACCTCTTAATTTTGAAGTATCATTTTATTTAAACAATTTTCATATTTGATGAACTATTCTCCGGGTATATTTTCTCCCCATAATACGTTCTATTTTTGGGGACTGAATCCCTTTTTTATCATGTAAATGGTAAATTATTTTACATTCATAATTCATAATCACAAACAACGAATTCATAATTGAAAACCATATTGATATTTGTGAGGACATTATATGTATACAAAAGGACTGCAATGGAAGAGTAAATCGCGGTTTGTCGGAGGTAAGTTTAATGTGTAACGCAATCCAATAATTAATTTATGCAAAGTTGTCCTGACTGTCTGACTGAATTATTCATTAACGCACATAAAAAATATTGGAAAGAAAAACTTGAAATTCTTACGGAATATTGCTTGTATATTCTACAAACTCACTAAGACAATATTTATGAATCCTAATTGTAACGAAGTGTACTAGAGTGAGATGTGATTTTTTACATTTTCACTACATCCAACGAACTATGTTAGATAACATTTCAAACTTTTTTCGTACAAATTGTTCATTTAAAAAACTAAAAACATAGTTCATTTAAATATCAAAACTTATGAAAAAGATATATAAAAAACCAAACCTTTTTTGTATTCAAATTAACTTTTCTATACAACAACAAGGTTAAATTTCAATTACTTCGTAAGTTATAGTGAAAATAGAAAAATTCTAACTTTCTGTGTGAAAATGGTGCACAGTTGTTGAAGACGAACGGATGGTGCAGTGGTTAGCACCCCTGCGATCAAAGTCCCGGATTCGATTCCCGACTCGTAACCATTTTCATTTGACCGAAAGTTATCACAAGTCTTCTCCGCGTGTGGGTACATAGAAGAAATATATGCATAACTCAACACAAATGCGCGTATATATACAAATTACAAGGTTAAAGAGAAATGTAGAATAAAGGTAAACATATTAATGAATAATTAAAAGTTCCAGGATAACCTACTCTTAGATATTCCTGTTTGCGATGGAATAAAAATTAGCTAAATTCAATTGCGAAGTTAATGAAGATACCTGGTGATAGTAAAAAGTAGTTTAAATTGGTTGGTCTCGTTGACTATCACCAAGGAAAAGGGACTTCACAGCTATTATACAGAGAAGAACCGACAGCAAATC
This sequence comes from Laupala kohalensis, assembly GCA_002313205.1. Lineage (NCBI taxonomy): Eukaryota > Metazoa > Arthropoda > Insecta > Orthoptera > Trigonidiidae > Laupala > Laupala kohalensis. The sequence continues at coordinate 1,816,395 of NNCF01126352.1, read as the reverse complement.
GCTTAGGATGGACGACTTACCGGGCAGAAGTGTAAACATAAAAGAAAATTCAGTAGTAGAACCATCACTACTTATATTTATAAAAACAAATGTCAATTAAAAAACCAATAAAAATTGTATTATTCAAAGATAGATTACCTTCTTAGAACCCCATGAAATAAACTTTTTAGCGTGGTAATTCCTAGAGGAGTCACAGGTAAAAAATGTCTGCGAAAAAATTAGAGTTCATTATTTAAACTTTCTGGCATTGTTATTGCGGCAACGTCATTGTTATTGGCATTGTTATTGCGTTTTTTGCTATGTGAATACGTCAAAACTTAAAACATATTATAGTAAAGGCTCAATTTTGTGTATGTTAAAATAATTTTACATTCACATGATAAAAAAGGGATTCAGTCCCCAAAAATAAAACGTATTATGCGAAAAAAAATACCCGGAGAATAGTTCATCAAATATGAAAATGGTTTAAATAAAATGATACTTCAAAAATAGGAGATGCAGAATATATGTTAATACAATAAAACGTATATTTACATTTAAATACACCTTTCACTTAGAAAAATAAAATGCAAAGAAAAATGTCACTCTCCACAATCCTATTAAACCCTCACGAGAAATATTTTAGGTAGCCAATCTTTACATGGTAATAAATTAGGTAGCCAAAATTACATGGTAAGGCATTTGATTCGCGTGAGATTCTAGAACTAATTACCTGCACACTGATACGCCTACTATATAGGAATATAATTTCGTTAAAGATGGATTCACGGTGAAAAATTTTAAGTGTGATAATGGCTTAGAATGAAACGTTTCAAATATTTTGCGTAATTTGGTGTCGTTACTGCGTTTCTAGAACTAAAGACCAAATGCCACATAGATTTCATACTGAAAAAGAAAAATCATTGTCGTTAAGGGTATATAAGGGATAAGTAAATTTTAGGGTTCCAATGTCTTAGAATAGGTCATGTGGAAGAAATTGGCAATGGTTTGGAATTTCTTCGATGTTTCCAGAGTTATTTACCAAATAACACAAAAGTTTGATACTGAAATAAAATTTTTTTTTGTTCTTAAGGTTGGTTTTGGGGGTAAAAACTTTTTAGGGTGGTAATGATTTAAAATGCGAAGTATGATACGTTTTGGCATTGGTTTAATTTTTCTACTGTTATTCTAGAATTAATTACCAAGTACCATTCTGGATTGATATTGAAATTTAAAAAAGTCATTGTTGTTAATAGTAGTTTAGGGGTAAAAGAATTTGGGGGACGTGAAAGCTTAGAATACGTTTTATGGAATGTTTTTGGGGTTTGTTTCGAGTTTTTTCTGTGATTATGGAGTTAATTACCAAATGTCATGCTGAACTAAAATAATCTTTCTTGTTAAGGGTAGTTTAGGGGTAAGAAATTTTTCGGTTCGTATAAACCTAAAATGAGGCGAGTAAAAAAATTGTGGCGTTGGATTTTTTTCTAGGTTGATTCTGATATAATTTACTGAATACCACGCTAGCTTTATAATTATCTAGCAGAATCATTTTGGTTAAAGATGGTTTGGGGGTAAAAAATTATTGTGATAATTAATTAGTAAGAAATAGGTAAAAATGTATGGCCTAGGTTAAATTCGATTCTGCCCATGTGGCCACGCTAGCTTAAGGTACGTCTCCGCTGGTGCTGTTGCGGAGCGGCTTGTGGCAGTGGTAGGGTGAGGGAGTAGGAGCGGAAGGAACAAGCTCACCTCTGGATGAAATCAGGCACGCGTCGCGCATGTCTTGTAGAGAGCTTCATGCGTGTACCCACCACCTACGCAATGCTATCATTGTAGAACACATTGATATATGTCAGGAAAATGTTTAAATAATATTTATTTTATACTGTACAGTAAACACCACGGTGACTATTTTCTTAGTTTTTAAATAATAACAATAGACCTATTTTATATAGATGTCAATACTTAGCAGTAGTGAAATGTACTTAATTAATATATGAATTATAACTTACGACCTCATACGTACGATTACGATGTATATTGTGCTTATTGTAGTACGTTGCTACATTTATATTTCTTGTTACAATTTGTTATTACCTGACGACACAAACCAGGAGTCAAAACGTTGTGTATTTTAATAAGCACAATATTCATCGCAATCGTCTGTAAAAAGGTCGAAAGTTGTAATTTATTTATTTATCTATCATTTATATAATGGACGTTAATAGTAGAGTACTTACATAATGATTTAATTCAAATATAATATGCTTATAAAATGAACTCTAACGATGCAATTTATCAAAAACTACCTTCCAAAATACTTAATATGATTGGGACTCAATATTTTTTGCTCCAAAACAGTTAATTTCATGTAATAATATAAAATTTTAATTTACGCTTTAAATCAGACTAACTTTGGGACAATTTTTCATCTGTTTTCAAAAATTGTTAAGATTATATAATTTTGTTAATTGAAAGTGAATTTAACAGATAAAATTACAATATTTTCAAACTTCCCAACTGTAATAGATTTTCAGGAAGTCGTGTTTAGTTCGTAACAAATACTCGGACAATCAAAAGCACAACACACTACAAGTTAACAATATAACACAAACGTATACAACATGACTTCACAAATATAGTACGATAGACAGCTCATATTGAAAAACAAATATTATAAATAATTATATTTAAACTTTAAAATATAGATGCGAAAATGTGCATTTTTCTCTTTTAAACCAAAATTACACCGAATCTTTTGACAATAAATAAATAAATAAATTTATTGTCAAAAAACAGTACAAACTGCGTATGACCACGTGGAGGACAATAAACTAATTTACTCTCCGGAAGCAAGCAAGGGACCATCCCATCAATTCCGATCAAGGGCCCTAAGGCAGAGGCGGATTCAAAAATTTCAGCAAAAGTTCCTAGATAAGATAAAAAGTTAGCTGCGAGTTATAATACTAATAGAATGTCAATATGTTTGTAATTTTAAGCAAAAAATTACATGTACAGTATTATCGAACTATAGATTATTCTGAGTATAGTGTTTAAAAATCATAAGAATTGAAATAACACTAAATTCACGATTTATTGTTACAATAAACACGCCCCTAGACAAAGCCTAGAGAACCTGTATGATAAATCCGCTTCTACCAGAAGGAAAAACGGAGAAAAACCCGGGCCAGGATGGGGCATAACGAAAAATCTAAAAAAACTAAAATACATACCGAAGAATACAGAAAAATATCAAAAATAGAAAAGCACGTGAAATAAGTTAGCTTTAGAAAATTCTAAAAAGAAATGTGCATAGCATTTTTATCCTTGTCCTCAGTATTGTTCTGAATATGCGTAGTATTTCAGTTAATTAAATTGGAACCCAAAATATCGTACGCTTAATGTCTTTCTGTAGATAGGACAGTTGGTCTTGTGTAAATGGTCACCACTTACGTAAATGCAAACAACAAGAATATTTTCCCTTTTGCTTTGTTTTTATGATTTTCTAAAGAAATATTTTTGTGTCGCTAAGAGTATGTATTTCGCAATCAAGTTGGCGGACATTCGCTTAGAATCTTTGTGCTCGGTTTTGCTAAGGAAGGTTATCATAATGAACAACTGATATTGTGGTACGATAAATGTATTTTCAGGCAGTAGAACGAAACTTTGAAGTAAATATTTATACCATTGCGATTCGAAATGCATTTATTGTAAAATGTATACTCGTGCATAAAACTGGACACGTATAGAATCAGCGAGCATTTGTCGAAAACATGGGAGTATTTACGCAGAAAAGCAGATATTATGAATGAATATCAGAAATGTAATTGCTTTTATTGCAGTTTTTTTCACCAAATTAATGATTTAATTTAAAAAACATATTTATTATATAAATTTAAGTAGATAATAGTTACAGTAAATAAAGTCAGCATTCAATTCATTATTCATCATTATTTGCAGTAAATTTAGATTAGCCCTCCAGGAGGAAAAACTTGAAAAATTATCTCCACAAGAAAGTACGCGACAAGTCTTTTTATATAGTAGTGAGGAAGCTGTAGAAAAAATACACATTGATAATAAAATTAAAATTGAGTGTTGCAATAATTGACATGAAAATTGATATAATTAACAATCAGTCGGTAGAATTTCACGGAAAGGAAATTCAAGGAAAGCACTGTGAAAGAAGTCACCCGCCGTCTACCGCATCTCTCAATATACCCATCTATTAACATTTGTTGCGACCCCAGCAGGCGTCAAGGTAGCGCAGGAAGCAGCGGAGGTCTCTGCTCCACAAGTGTATTTACCCACTTAGTAGCATAAGAGATCTACATGTAAGAGAGAAGCGACAGCCGTGTCCACAGGACGAAATTTCTCATAAATGTTAGTTTTTCTTGGTGCAAATTCTCATAGAAGTTAGTTTTTCTTGGCGCAAATTCTAATAACCTCTTTGGAATCAGCTGTTAGGCCGGTCACACACGTCCGGTTTCCGGATCAGGAATCCTAGTCAGCTTTCCGGATCAGGAAGAATTTGGAATCAGAAAAAATCGGAATTGGATATCGATTCAGAATGATCGGAATTCAATATTAATTCGGAATATATACTTTCTTCTTCAATGAATGTATAATTTATATGAATTTTAATATTACTGCGTATGTTATATTATTATTATCCTAAAATATTTTCTTTCGCAGGAAAATAGGACACTGATTATTAATTCGTCGTTTATCCCAACTATCCCTGCAGTTTTTGAAATCCTTTCAGGTGCTGTACAAAAATTTATCGTAGAACCGAGAAATGTTTTAAGTTGAAATACACAAATAAAACTTAAACATTAAAAATAAAACTTATACCGGGTACAAGTGCTCCCAGCGAAGGGAGCCGCCTATTGTCACTTATCCCATGTGTGGGGTGTGACACAGGTTCACCGGAACAGGCACGCGAGGTGGTTCTTGTGTATGAGCTTCAGGTGTCGAGGCGGATGGTATAGCGTTAACACACCTGCGACCAAATCAGGGAATCCCGGGTTCGCGTCCCGGTCCATCACATTTCTCACTTGGCCACAGGCGATGCCAACTAATAATTGTCCAATAGCATAGTCTTTATTTTCAACATTTATATAACAAAATTGTTAAAGAGCGTGAGGTAAATTTCTTAAATAAACAAAAATAATATTTCAGTGAAAAAACGTTCAGGTTTGGAAATAAACTAAGTTTCAGTGATGCATTATTGAACTTTGCAAAACAAATTTATGATGGTATTAATAAAGGAAAACATTTTTTGTCCATACCATGAAAACATTTCATAATGTTGGTAATGCTATTCTTCAGTTAAGAACATATGATGCAGGAGTTATGGGTGTATCATATGAATGGTTTGACTTGTATCTAAAAATATGGAAGTCATGTGATAAGAATAGACAGTCGAAGACTATGGTCAGGTGCTGAATTCCCCGAGAATCTGTTTTGTCAAGTTTTTTATTTTAATGTATGAAAATAGATCCTGTAAAGAGGTGAAATTCTTGCAGTTAGAAATGCAGGAAGACATAAATATGCTACAGTTGTTTCACTAAAAGCTTTTCATGATGATGAGTCCAAAATCAAAATTCATTTCCTTTAAAATGTATCTCAAATCTCTTATCTGTTATAGGCACTAAAATGTCATTATTTATGCTGCAATTCTAATATCCATTGTAATTGCTAAGAAATAGAACAAGCCTGTAATGTTAAATACCAAGGATTGTAGACTGAAATAAACATGGAAAATCAATTTTGATTATCTGAAAGTGAATTGATGAAATACTTCCAAGTACCTAAGTAGGTACTGTAAAGTACTTTACATGCTTAGATCTTTCTGTTGTAAAAACATATTTTTAAAAAGTATTTTGCTTTAATAAACTCTAAAATGGAATATGCAATTCAAATCTCAAGACCATTGTGGTTCTTCAAAAATGTTTTGTCTGCAAAAATGTTTTGTATGCACCCATGCTTGCCAGCTCCTTAATATATAGGTGCAATGGAGATTGACATAGAAGTGCCTCCATGACATTGAGCGGAGTAGTGCCCAGCATCCCAAATATTCGTAGAAAAGCTAGTCTTTGTACGCTATTTAGCCTGATAATGGCCGTCCCCACTTCAGAGCCAGGCCACCAGAAAAATGATGCGAAAGTGATCGTAGACCTTATGATGACAACATAGAGTCAATGGACCACTTTTGGTCTTAGTCCCCTTGTCCTCGTAATGGCTCTACGACAGGCCCACAGAATTTTGCGAGCCTTCTCCACTTTATAATTAATGTGTTTGTCCAACTGAGCTTGGCATCCAAAATCACCCCGATAAACCTGACTGAAATTGATCTGACTTAAAGAAATATAAAACCCAAATAAAAAGGCTCTGACAGATCATCGAACATCCGCCTCCTTGTGAAAACAACTAGTTTCGTCTTGAGAATCAAAATTCCTGGCACAATTTCTCCACCCTACGTAAGGAGCCCTGCATGAGCTCCGTAACCGTACTAGGAAAATTGCCCGCGAACACCAAATTGATATCGGCAGAGTAGCCCAAGGCATATGTTCCCGCAACATTGAATATGGTAAGTAAGTCACCCATTACCAGACACCACAGATTGGTGACAATACTCCTCCCCGCGGTTACCCTGTCTATGATAACCCTGAACATTACTTCCTTGAGGGATATAAGAACTTGCCAGCCCTGCAGGGAGGTCGTGATCCAATTTGATAGTGTAGAAGTGACACCTCTAACAAATTGTTGTTGATCAAGGGTACTCTCCAGCCTAGTCACTAGATGACGGTGAGCCGTCTCAACAGATTTCCCTTACTGATAAGCATGTTGGAGAGAACGCAGCGGTCGATCTCTCAGCACCCTCCTGTCCACCAATCTCTCCAAGGTTTTCAAAAGAAAGGACGTCAGACTGATAGACCAATAGCCCTTAGCCTGGTATAACATGGTCTACCAGGCCTAGGTATAAAGACCCCTTTGGCCTGCCGCCACAGGGAATGAACATATCCTATGGTTAAGCATGCTCTGAAAATCCTAACTATATGTGGTATGATGTTCTCCCCACCCTTCTGAAGAAGTACAGGGAAGACTCCGTCCACTCCTGATCTTTTGAAAGGTGCAAAGAATGATATTGTCTATTTCATTTTATTATAGGAAACGATCTCCGCCGCCTCATTCCAACCTCCCTTATCGGGACAGCAGGAACTTACTGATTCCACACTAATGTTCGTGTTTGTTGCTCCAGGAAAGTGAGTAAGTAAGAAAGTGAGTTTGTTGCTCCAGGAAAGGGAGCCGTCAAAGTACCGAGCCTGGCCTTACTTTCCTTAGTAAGTATTCTTTGAAGTGTAGTTGCTTCATGCTTGTTCTGAATATCATTGCAGAACTGCCTCCAGAATTTCCTGGAAATCTTCCTGACTTCCGCCTTAGATTCCTTCAGGGACATCTTAAAGGCTTCCCTATTTACCTGATCCCTTAGGGTCTTGTATCTATTCCATAGCCTACGGGTCCTCCTGCTAAGGTATTCCGGGTAACAGTTCCATCTGAAGCTACCAGTTGACTCTTTCCTCTCCACGACTGGGCAGTTCATCTCATACCAAGTAACTAGAGTCTAAGTCTCATAATTCACCCCCAGCTCCAGCTCCCCTTTGTTGCTATACCTATACAAAGAACCATTCTCCGGTCCCCTCCTCAAGTCCTACCTGAGCGAGGCCCAGTCGGTCCATCTAGGATTTCTATAGGATTCACTCTTGAAAGAGCCATTTACGTCAAACACGATGTGCCTGTGTTCTGACAGGAAGGAATTCACAGAAACTCTTCAGTCCTCGAAAATCATCCATGATATCCATAGAACCCAGAATTCCTATGACTCCTTCACTCCTGCAATTGATGAAGTCGGGATGTGTGCTATATTCATGATCTCTAAGTCAGTCGCATACAAGTATGCGATCAAATCCTCACCCCCTCGATTGGTATCTCTACACCCGCAAATGACGTAGCGGGCATTGGCTCCACAGCCCACCCCCAGGTTGATTCCCCGTTTCTTGCAAAATACCACCAGTTTCCTAAACTCCAGAGATGAGAAGTCAGAGTCGCCAGGAAAATAAGCTGAGCAAACCACAAGATCTTTGTCCTGCTGTTCCTCTTTATATCTCACTCGTACAACTACCAGGTCCGTAGTAAATTACCCTGGTATTGCCCAAGCGTTCATACCTTCGATTAAAACACATTCTCTGGGTTTAACACAGAAGAATGTGTAACCCGTACATCTCTGTCCCGTGATATGCCCCTGCCTGAGCCATCGTTCCTGTATCAAGGCGACTGAAAACCCACCTCTGTCTATAGTTCTTACAAGTATTCTAAAAGTCGCAATATTATGCTGCAAGTTTATCTGGTAAAAAAGAGCATCGCTGACTTTATACTCCGCCCGGCTACGCCTGCGGTTGCGGTCTTCCTTCTCCAGGTGCTTGTGGGTCCGCCGTCCAGGCTGGACGATTCCTTTGTCGACCCCGTCTCTACTTCAGGTTGTACTGTTTGGTCCTTCACGGATTCAAGGCTGGGTTTCGGTCCAGCCTCCATTCCGGGCTTACACACAGTCTCCTCTCCAAGCTTATGCCCAGACACCTCTTCAAGCTTACGCTCGGTCTTCTGCTGGAAGTTCCTTCTCGTTAGGGATGGTGGGCTTTGCCTCTTGCTTGCTTTCCAGCTAGGTAAAGGAGGCAGTGCGAGCACCACAGTAAATGCGCGTACCCACCACCCCAGCGACATCTCGGGAGTCAACGCTCACTGCCTTCTTTTCTACTTTTGTTTCATAAATCTTCCAGCTGGAGGTATTTAAGCCATCGTTTTGGCGCATCATTCTCCCCAGATGAATATTTCTGTCGTCTGGGGGTTCTGGCACCCAAACCACGACCCTTTTAAAAGTAAGGAGTTTGTCCAGACCTACGATTGCGAACCTGGTCCCCTCCCAAGGTTTCATAAATGGCACGGAGCTGGAGAACCAAGCTTTGGTCTTCTCATCCACGCACACCAGTACTGCTGCTCCTTTTGACTAGTAGCAATCTTTGAAGTAGGACTTGATGGTTCCCTGTACAGGGAACCCGTCAATGAGTTTCCACAACTCCATCTCCGCCAATTCACCTGCTTCTCGTCAAGTTGGGTCTTAAGGTAGTCCCCAGACACGATAGCCAACCTGATGTCCTGCTTCTAGATTCTGGCATAGTCCACCTTCCGCCTCTTGGTGGCTTGCCTTACCTCCTCCGGCGTCGTCCTTGAGAGGAGCCGTTTGCCGCCCTTATCCTCATTCTTTTCGGACCTCTGAGCACCGGAATCCGGCCCAGTAACGGGAGCCTTTCTCATGGGCCCAGAGTGTCATATCGAGGGTCCCGGGGTCCCAGGATTAGGCCCTTGGGAAGCCATCCTCCGAGCCGCCGCTGTCGTCTTCCGCCTCTACTTCTCTGAGCCGTTGCGGTTCCTTTTCTTCAGGTTGAGGTTGCCCTCATAACCATGAACTTCCTTTCCGTTGAAGAGGTTGAGTCCGAGTGGATCTCAGAGGAGACCCCCTATGCCGTTTCTTTACCATTGCTCTCGGAGACCCTAGTGGAGCTCTCCGGTTTGCTTAAATTTTGTTTTTTGGCAGAATCCATCAGATTCGCCCGAGAATAGGGAAATCTACTACGCCTAGGCAGATCCTCGCATGCGTAGGTAAGGCTATTATACAAGGGAGGTATCTAGGTATCCCAGGGATTCGTTTGCGACACATCTCCCATATGCCATGCACCCAATCTGCACAGATCACCTTACACCTTAGGGTTGGGTTAGGGTAAGTTAGGGATCAAAGATTGGGTTAAGAATGAAAGGTCGTTGTGGAATACACTTCGTCCGGAACCTCTGTTGAGACCTGTTCGGTTTGGGATATCCTGCCAATAGCTGTGCTACCGCCGACATACTCCTCAACTTGACTCCCGCAAACCCTCTCCACCCGCACGGACTGTGCAACCATAAGGTGGTATTCCCTGGGAGGGATGATTTTAGAGTTGGCCGTATTTAAAACGTACAATTCGTTAAGTGATAACAAATTGTAACAAGAAACATGAACGTAGCAACATTTTAATAAACACAATATATAACGAAATCGTCCGTAAAAGATCGAAAGTTGTTATTTATTTCTTATGTAAATTTATTTCACTATTACTGTAGATTGGCATCTATGTATAGTACAAATATTTCTATTGTTTAAGATAGACGAATATAGTTACCGTGGTGTTACTGAACAGTAAACAACAAATATTACTTTTGAACATTTTCATAACTCATAGCTATGATTTTTACAACAAAAACGTAGTGTAGGTAGCGGGAATTTGCATAGATGCTCTGTATGAGGCTTGCGCCAAGCATGCCAATTTTATTCCTGAAGCATGACACTTTTGTTCCTTCCACCCCTTCTCACGTTCCCATACTGCTGCCCACTGACACCCTCTCCGCGAGTATCTTTGCACAAGCGTGCGAAAAATCGCTCCGCTACACTCCGCTCCGCGAACGCAAGTTTCACATAACCTATAGCACATGCGTCATGACCATATAATTAAGTTCACACTAGGATCAAGGATTACAATTCGCGAATGCTATGGAAAAAGTAAAAAGATTCATTCATATGTCGGCTTCTTTCCTCTTCTCTCTTTCTGCTTCCACCTTCGGACTTGTGGTCTGAACTTAGACAATACTGACCGTGTAGGAGACGCGGCAATATTTCCGTCAATGTTCAGTTCAGTTCAAGACCCAGGTGAAGAAGAAGTGATGAAAATACCCGAACCATTTACCAACGACCTTCAAAACAATGGAAATACTGTTGGATCTCCCAAATCCCGTGAAATGAATAAGGTGCTCATCATCATTTCATCGAACAATACGAACTATTTGCAGAACTGTGGAATCAGATCAACCAAATGTATTCAAAGGGGTGGCAAGAAATTCATCTCTTAACCTAATACCTTTTGCCTTTTATAGTGGCAATAAAGATGTCCAAGAAAAGGGAGGATAAAAAAAAGACAAATAGTCTTCCAACAAATTAAAGATTATTGCAGCATAAAAGAGGTCGGGAAAGAGTGCAGCTGAACTTTACACACCTTCCTCAAGGGTATTTTATAATTTGTCTTGAAATCAGTTGACCAGCAGTCGACAAAAGCAGCAGTGGTTAAGGTATGCTTCATTATTACACACAAATTTTTTAAATGTTGTAATTCCTTTGTTGTTGTTTTGGTTCATTATTCTCCGAAAAATGCACCCAGATGTCGACAAAGCTCATCTGAAATTTAAATTCGTTAACTGTTATATTCCGTTATTCAAAACGGCAACTTCGTTAATCGTCAAAGAGTCACATTGTTGTAGAAAGGTGCAACGAAGTTTTAAGATGCAATGCGGGATATATGGTAAGTAGTTGAGCATGCTCAGAAAGAAATAACGGTTTTGAAAAGACAACTTACAGAGGTAGAGAATTTAAATTACACCAGACAAAAGATAATACAGGTAGGAGAAACATTACAACATGTGACTGTACAGGGGTATGATGCGCAGACATTGCAGGATATGGAAGAGAGAATAATCGGCTTCATAGAAGACAGGTGGAACATGATGCAGGACCATTTCCGCAGGGAGACACAAAAACTATAGGGAAAATAGAACGATTAAAGAATGAGACAGACAACACAATACAAGTCATAGGACAGCAGCAAGAAACATGCTGCAGGAAGTAACTTTAGTGAAGACAAAGATAGGAAATGAGGTCGCAGATATTACGAAAAGCATTACAAATAGAACACAGGAACGAGGGTTCATGTATTCCACAGCAGTAAAACGAAAACCGAGAAGAAAACAGAAGTTGATAATAGTCGGAAAGAAAAATACAGGGAGGATATAAATTTCAATAAAATAGTACAAGTTATGATTCAAGAAGAGAAAGAAACTATATATACAGAGAGAGAGAGAGAGAGAGGAGTGTAGAATGACTAAAGGAGGAAACGTTTTTCTGCGTGTGGAAGAAGGGGAGACGAGTAAAAAAATAAGTCAAAGAATAAGGAAAAATAGTCATTTATGTACGGAGGAACCAAAGATAAACAGAAAATTAATAGTGTATAACGCGGAGAAGCAAGATGAGGCAGTATTTTTGAAGAGAGTAATAAAGCAAAATAATAAATAGTTGCATACTGAAGATGTTCGGATGTGTAAAATTATAAAAAGACCAGAATGGAGAAATATACTGTATAGTAGAAATGCCAGGAGACATGTTCTTTAGGATACAACAGAAGGGGAAGATATATGCGTGTTATTGATAGTACAGAATACAAGAGTATGTAGAACCGCTCCGACGTTTCCGGTGCCACCATTTCGGCCATTTAGCCAAATTCTGCCGAGAGAAGCACCTGATAAGCGGACACTGTGGGGGAAAAGAGCATGAGGAAAAAGATGCATTAATTCTAGGAGAAAAGGAAGAGAATACAACCATAGTGTATGGAGTAAACAGTGCGAGGAGTATAAGCGGATGGGCGAGACTATGCGCAGAACTGATTATGGGAATTAGAATAATGCAACAGTATATGCAGAGAGGTGAACAAAGCATGCTCGATTTAGTGAAATATGTAGAAGAAGAACGAATTAATATTTGTGCTATCCAAGAGCTGTACCCAGAAAACGGACATATAATTTATCTCCCAATTAGAATGAGGACTATTTATAAAATGGGGGAAAGCAGCGATAATAAAATGCAACAACAAAATAGAGGTATTGGAATTAAGAGAATATACAAGTTCATACACACTGATAGACTGGTCAAAGGTAACATAAGTATACCCCTAATAAATGTATATGTACAGTTGGAAAACAAGCGCATGACAATATTTAGAACATTGTAGAACATTATAGATAGAACTAAATGTGCTGAAATATATACTAACAACCCAGAACTACAGGAAGTAACAAAGCAGACATAACAAGAATAGCGGGGAGACTTTAAGGACAGAAACGTCCAGGTTGTAACTAATGAGATGTAACCAATGAGATGATAATAAATCTATATGACAAATATCAAGACGAAATACACCACTTGAAATGTTTGCTACAAAAGAGCATAGTTTTCAAGAGCCTCGAAAATTAGCCTGTTAAATTTATTTAAGACAACTGGAAATAGGGACCCCCTACGTAGCAAATCATATAGATCAATAACGCTATTGTCGGGAATAGGAAAAATTCTAGACATACTATTAGCAGAACGATTATAGAGCGCACTAAAAGGAAAAATGAGTAAGAACCAGAATGGGTAAACAAAGGGAAAGAATACAGAAAATGCTCTAGAGGAGCTATTGCACAGAATAAACAACCGCAAGAAAAAATATGGCTTATGGGTCTGCATAGATTGCGATAGAGCATTCGATAGTGTGCACTTGGATATTGTAAATAAAAAATTAGAAAGGAAATAAATACCAATGCAAATGCAAAGGATAATAAAGTTTATTTAAAAGATCGCCACATTGTCTTAGATATAGGGAAAGAAAGAATAATACAACAGCAAACGCAGGGGTGTCCACAGGGAAATTACATTGGGCCAACACTGTGGAATGTAATATTAAACATAATCCTAGAAGAAATGGAAGATGAATATATATCAATTATCGCCTGTGCTGATGATGTGAGAATAATTATTGAGTGAGATAGTAGAAGCAAGTTAGAAAAAGAAAGCAAAAGAGTATTGGACAAGTTCGAAACAATGTACCAGAATATACTAGAAGTCATGAAAAAAAGAGGGAATAACATTTGGAATACGGCGTAAAGGAATTAGTAGAAGAGAACCAATAATAAATTTCCCAGGATGGAGAAAAAAATTAAGACAAAGTGTAAAATACCTAGAAGTGAAAATAGACGAGCGACTAACATTTACTAAACATATAGAAGAAATAGGAAAGAAACTCAAAGAATTTCATATGGCCTAATGCGGGTTGGTATAAATAATAAGACGATAGGAACACAACAGCTTAGGATACTCTATAAGGGAGCGTTATTGCCACAAATAACTTATTGTGGAACAGGTTGGCATCTGCAAAGCAAAAAGGACCTCGTAGAAAGGAGACTAGGCAATTACCAAAAAAGTGCCTACTGCATTGGAATGGTTTATATATAAGTATATCAACTAAGGCACTGCAGGTAATACTAGGAAATATTGCTAAATGATATCGAACTCCAAAAACATTACCTACGATACAGAGTGTGAAAAAAACAGTTCCAGATAGGAAACAGTATATTAAAGATAGAAGAGAAAAATTAGAAGAGGAAGAACTTATAGTAGAGGAAAATTGTCATTAAGTAATGATATGATTGGTAAGAAGATTATTTTTAATTTTTCGTTACACATGTTAAGATGATCTAAAAACAAAATTTTTTGAAAACTCGAATTGCATAAATATGAATTTTTGATGCATTTTATGTGCATCGCTACACTATTTCTTTAATATCTCCGGTTCTAATGTTCGCAGAAAATTTCAAAAAAATGCAAAATACTCGTGAATTAATAAACTATTGAATTGATCTGGTGTAAGTACTTCAGAAATTAATCCTAACCTCAAAAAACAGAAATGTATGAAATTTCGTTTGTTTGCACAAAAATTGCAATAAGTATCGAAAAAATCGCCGGATTTTCATGCAAATTGAAGAAAACGTGTATGGTGGTGCTAATAAAGACGTGGCTGAAATTTGATAAAGATATTTGGATGTTTACAGCCTCAATCGGCATTTTAAAAAAATCATGCGTGAAAACCTTATGAGGACTCTGAGTGGGAAGGATAGTCCTCAGACATATTTGGGAGAGCTGACAGGATTCCCCTACTTGGAGGTGATGTTGGGTTTATAGTGAAACATTGCATCAAACTGGATAAATATAATATTTATTGAACTCTTAATATGATTCTTATGTATGATTAATAACCTCTATTTTATGGTCAATTAAATGGTTACACTTTGCGTTTAATATACTCAAACATTTAATAAAAGAGTTAAGTAATTTAGTGATTTCATAGTTAGCAATCACTAAGAAAATATAATAAGGAAGAGTTTACACATAATTCTTGTGTTTTTTTCAAGAAACGTCCCTGTCTCTTTGGACATCAAGAATTTAAACATTAATAATACGAACGTACTGCATTATATATGGAATAACTATTAAGCATAGCTATCATTAAGCTAATTACAAGTTTACCCGAGGGCTCGGACCAGCGAAGCGAAGACGCTATGGCTTTGCCAACATGTTTGCGATGCTTATACCCAGAGAAGCGTTCGGACAGTGGGTGGCGCGGGTTGCATTTCTGGTTGGAGTGATTGTTGGTACCAGAATGTGTGGCTCAAAGAGCGACTACAACACAGACCTGGCACATACTCTGACGATTCGCCTGAAGCGTACGAATTTATAAGGTGTTCGTACGGGTGTGGTTCTTTAGAAGTGGGGGTCCTGATCAAAGGTTACATATGCAAAAGTGCCGCGCAATTAGAGAAAGGGAAGAGAAGCTTCTAGAGTCTTCTAGAAGCTTCAATGTCAAACAGGACGAAAACCACATCCTGGATTCCTCATGTCGAACAGCCAACGCTGAAGGCATCCGCCATGACCGGGCGCTTACGCCCATTAACTCGGCAACGTTGACAAGCTGTCAATAAAGATGTAAAATACATGACTTGGGATGGGCTACTTCGAACTGTACCGCAGTGGCGGACGACCCTGACCTAAAGAGGTCAGTAATCAATGAGAATCGAACGCCCCGCCGAGGTGTGTACATATTAATAAAAAGTAAAAGGGATAGCAAAAATGTCACGTCTGCTACGTCGTCTGATTAAGTGACTCCACATGGAATATATTCTCCAATCTCTCCAACTGCACTGGTGAAAATGTGGGGAACATTGGAGGAGTTATTAATTTAACAATGTGATTGTGTGTTTATCATAGCATAAAGTGTACATAGAAAACTGTAAATATTTAGGTATTTATGTAGCGTAGCTCGCAGAAATTTGAATGGGACATGCTGACAGTAGTATAGATGTTGCTTCTGCAAAATATAAGACAAATTACATCATAGTGGCTTCAGAATAAATTAAAAAATAGTCGTTCAAGAGTTGTAGAAAAATGGTCATATGTAATGTTTATAGACGAGGAGTAAGATATGCTCTATGTTGTTGACTGTAAATAGTAATCGGAGAACCAAACTACTTGTGCTTCTACAGGATACCTGCCCATAACTTGGGAAGATCCTGTGTACTTGTGTTTAGGGAAGAGTTTAGTTAATTATAGACAGAGATGGGGTACGGTCGATGTATTTAGGGAGATGGTTAGAGAGGGGATACTAAAGCCCCCCACGTCAATAATTTCAAGTCAATAGAACCCACACAACCAGAGGAACATGTGCACGCCATATGGTGGGAATACGCCCATTTTTACAAAATGGTAATAATTCATGAATGAATGGTATGGTGTTTCTTACAAATTAAATGGTAAGACAGGTCGAGAACACCGACGTAAAAATTAAATTTACAAATGAATAACAATAGTTTTCCAAAGAAAAATGTAAAAAGAAGTTATAAATTGAAGTCAGCGAAAAGGATAAAAATCCTCTCCCTAATAGTTCTACAGGAGAACAAAACACAAACAGATTAGACCACGCAAGATAATAATAATCGGCAGAATAATATTGTGAATTTAGTGGATGGCAAAACACAAACAGACGTAGGAAGCAACGCTACATATTACACAAAACAAACGCAACAGCGTAACGCCTTCGGAGCGAACAGGTGCATCACATGACACAGAGTACGGTGAAATAAAGACAAACAAATGGATAGGAAAATAAAGAAAGAAGGGAAAACAATTAATCTGGTTGTAGAATTGGAGTAGACAGATAAAATGAATGAACAAGACTACGCTCAGTGGTGGAAGTGGCATAGGGTCACCACGAAATGACGGGGTGAACAAAGAACGACATTAGAGACGAATGGAACGAAGTATAGAGGAGGTGGAGGCCCGGGGTGTAGATATGTGTCGTTTGCGGAAACAGATGGAAAAGTTAGAAGAGGTATTCAAGGGAGATTCGTTTGGACGAATAAAGCAGTCAGCAAGAACTAATAAAGACATGGCGCACAATAGTACGATTGGAACGCGAGAATCTAACATTAAACATTCAGGTAAATTTAAAACAACAGGTAAAGAAATTAGAAATAATGATGACAGACACAGAGGGAACACTCCAGAGAACAGAAAAGTTGCTAGCGCAACATATGGAAGGGACAATAAATAAAAGAACGGATGAGTTAGAAGAAAATATCAAGAAGGAGTCGTCAGGCAGACAGAAGAAATAGTAGAAGAAATGCATGTTAGGACGCGGGTAATGGAGAAAAGAATAGTAGGCACAATAGAGAAAGAAAGGATTACCTTGGAAGAAGAACCGCAGGAGTCAGTACTAGCATCAGAGATGAATCAGGTTGAAGAAAAGATAATAAATACTATACATGGACAAGAGAAAACTTACGCGAACATACTAAAGATGGGGGAGAATGAGCAGAGGAAGGCTCTAATTGCTAAGGCGAACAAATGGAGTAAAGATAAAGGACGTAGAACAGAAAACAATGCGTGAGAAAAAATAAAGGATAAAGATATATGCAATTCAAGAAACAGGCAGGAGAGCTCATAGTTGTAATGCCAAATAAGAAAGAAAAAGGGAAATTAACGGAGATATTGAAGGTGAATGAAAACTTACGCATACGAGAAATAGGGAAACGGCGACCGCGTTTGAGAATATTTGACGTACCAAACACAAGGGATGAGAGCGAAGTATAAGCAGAAATAATAGAGAGTATCTTTGAAAAATTAGATTGGGATCAATTAAAAAGAGAAGTGAGATTTGTATACAGACAAAAATGGATGGATTCGCAAACGGAAAATTTGGTAATAGAGACAAATGGGAAAGTATATACGCAAATAATACAAGGGCGCGTATTCATAGATATGATGAGTTTAAAAGTACAGGATGATAAAGAGCCACTGCGATGCTACAGGTTTCAGTGATTTGGACACATTACAGTAGCATGTAGAGATAAAAAGGACGTATACGGTCACTGTCCGTATCCAGTTGGACACAATACCAAACAATACACACACAAAACAGAACCGCAATATGTGTCAACTGTGTCACAAGATGAAATTTTTCAGTTTTTATAATTACTTTCAATTTCCCGTGGCAATCGGCTCACAAGCGCATGACAACACCTTGGGCGTGACTGCTTGTGCTTTTGGGCGGTCAGCTACAGCCGTCCGGTCTGGTTGCTCTCCTTTTGGTAATACCAAGGCCGGACGCCTCTAAACCACTCGCGTCCTCCGCCGGAAGTGTTTAGAAATACTGGGCCCATGACTCGCAGTGACTTTGAATTGACTTAGGAGCTTCTAGAAGCTTTTCAAGCCGACGGCCATTGCGTCATCTTTTTTAATATTGTTCATATACCAAACGCAGTTCTCCCTCTCTCCAGTGTACGGACTACGCCCGGTACAAATTCATATAAAAACCCTCCCATACTCCTGTGGCGGGACAGTCTCCAAGCGTCAGTCCGATGTTAATCGTTCTTTGGAACCATCTGTATTGACGCCAGCATTCACCCTCAGTACGTTGAGTGCAACCCTCTGTTTAAGGGTGGACACCGCTTGATGCATCTATTGGTATGAACGGAGGAATATGCTAGCGAAACCATTTCGTTCTTTGTACCTTTGGTCCCAGCTTGTTAAAGCTTATTGTTGGTATCGATAACTCTATTTTTTCTGAAAGCTTCCACATGAAACTCAGTGTACCTACTTAGTTGTGTTGTAAACCTTTTGTGTTTAATGTGACAGGGATGCTTGTTCAAGAACATTCGAGTTTAACTCAATCATTTATTATATTGTATACCATTAGTGAAGGTTCACCATACTAATATTTCAATGTAATCACTTAAGTCTTTGAAAAGCTTTGCGACAACTGAACGAGACGCGGAACGTCAGATCACAAACTTGAGACAATGAGTGAGTTGTGTCCAGAGTATAAAGTAGCAAAGAGTAAAATACAAAATAACTAATGATGTGATTAGCATACTCCAGCAGAATTCACAGAGAGGTAAATTAGCATCTATCGAGATAGGGGTAGTATATGCGACGCGGAAAATATACAACAGGTTGTTTTCAGGAAATATACACAAAAAATAAATTGAAATATATGCCTACGGCGTTCAGAGTAATAGCAGGGATCAGTAATAACTGTGATCAGTAATCGTTTTCAATGGAGGTGGAGAAGTGTTAGAACAGCAACAGTATACTACAAGTTATTTCTGTTGGAGAAGTTTTGTGTCATGAACTTGGAATAGCTTTAACAGTAAGAAATTATTACAGAAGGTATATTAAAATTTTGCGAGTTAATCAAGACTATACATTACAGAAAATACAAGAGTACATCACAGAGAATACAGCCTTGCTAATATGCATGGAGTGAAATGCCAGAACGAAGTATATGGGAGATAGATGTACAAATAAAAGCGGCCGAAAGTTGGAGAAATTCATATTACAACATGGGTTAATATTACAGAATGAATATGGAATTAAAACATTTGTTGGACACAGAGGGGAATCTACAATTGATATCACGCTGACGAACTAATGGAGCACAGGGGATATAACCAAATGGAAGATAATGGATGGTCTCTTAAGTGATCACGAGGACATTGAAATAGAGATACAATCAAGGGCATTCAGAAAAACTCGGATCAACCGACAACTTTTCCAAGAAAAGGTTGAGAGAAGATGAGAACGAAACAAAATGAGCTAAGTGAAAAAATGCAGGAAAAAATTACACACGCGAAGAATGTAGAAGAAACAGTGGATGCAGTAGAGCTAACGTTATTAGAGGTGACAGAAAATGCACACGAAGGAAGCAAACAAGACGGGGAAAATGGTGGACGAAAGAACTATGACAGCAGAAGAGAACTTTAAATAAAGCAAGACATAAACTGCAGAAACAAAGACGTAAGTGGGATGGAATTGATGAGCTCAAAACATATAGGGAAATTAAATTGCAATATAAGGAGGCAATAATACAAGCAAAGCGAAATAGTTTGGAGGAGTTTGTGGAGGAGTCAATGCAAAAGTCAATATAGGGCTTACCAAATATTATAAGTACATCGAAACTAAGACAGAAGGATATATGGATATCTTAAATGCATGAGATGTGGTCTACAAAAACACGTCGCGGTTGATGGGGCAGTATATGCTAGATAATATATATCCCGCAGCACCAAAGCAGAATTGGACATATGATAAACTAGAACCGCAGGAAATAGAAAAAATAACGGAAAGTAAAGTGTTGCAAGCAGTGAACAGGTTGAAGAAGAAAAAAGCATCGGGATTTGACCATATTTTGTATTAGATGGTACACATGAATATAACGATAATAAGGGCTCTAATGACCTCGCTGTTGACGAGCCCTAAAGCCCCACAAAAAAAAAAATATAACGATAATACTACAACCGCTGACACGATTATATAATGAATGTTTAAAGACCCTTTATTTTCCACTATGTTAGAAAATATCAAAAATAAAATGATCCTTCAACTGAAAGGACAGAGCACTGAACAACCCGACATCTTACGGACCAATATCACTGCTTCCAATATTAAGTAAAATATTTGATAGAATTTTAACACAAAGAATCCAGCAATATTTATATAAAGAAGGGAAAATGAATAAGCAATAGTATGGGTTTACACAAGGAAAGAGTACGGCGGATGCATTAATGATATTAATAGATTTAATAACAAAAATAGAGGCGCGTTACTGTGTATGTATATACATAGATATAACAGGAGCCTTTGATCATGCACGATGGGTAGATATTATAACAACACTTCAGGAAAAGAAATTGCTAAAATACTTTATAAATATAGTGAAATCATACTTCACATATAGAACATTATTGCTAGAATATGGGGATGAAAATATTCTTCGTGATTCATCGCGAGGATGTCCACAGGGCTCCTCCAGTAGGCCATTGTTCTGGAATGTAATATTTGACAAATTACTGTGAAAAAAGGGGACAGAGGGGAAAAATTGTAGCCCACACGGATGATAAAGTTATAGTTGTCTTATTTTATGCGGTACTTTTAATTCAGAAATTTTTCACTGTAATTTGTGAACTCAACCGCTCAGTGAGAGCTCAAAGCAATGAGGATCGAGAAAATAAGTCAGTGTATCAAAATTTGTCCCAACATTTTACGAAAAGCAACAAAAACTTTTCTTAAACGGGGGAGGGGGTGTAGGACTAGCGTTATGTTATTATTGGGGAGGGGATAAGATGTATTATTACATGTGCCTTATTATTACAAGTTTAGGGAGTGGGTGTGTTAAAAGTGATAATTTGACGAGCCCTAAAGCCCCACAAAAAAAGTGATAATTTTTGCGTTATATAATTTATTAAGACACCTCCGTACAAAGAATCTGCATTGGATCTGCTTACGGCTTTCGCAATTAATTCCTTTATCCATTATCCGGTATGGAGCTAAAAGGGGTTCGGAGAATATGAGTCAACTTATCGACTCTTCCATTTCTCTTGTATGGGTATCGATGGATATTAAACTGTAAACAGCATCGGGTATTGAGTGCCCTGTGGCAATTTGAATCCTATCGGGGAATTTCCATTCGGTATAAAATTTAGAAATGACAAACTATGACACTGTTCAATGCAAACTATTCTATAAAAATAAGACTTGGTTTAAAATATTCCATATGAAAAAACTTGGAGGTGGGATGGGATATAATAACAAAGTGAATTTATGATGACCTGAACCAATAGTCAGTGTGGTGCACCCTACCTAAGAGATTTTTAAACCATCACTTGTATTCAATATTTTAAAGGCAGTGATTTTTGACAGCTACAATTATATTTGTTGGTTGCGAGGAAAGAACATAAGTAAGCGAGGAAGCTCTCATCTAAATAATGAGATAATGTGAATACTAACCAACTCGAGAGTAAATGAACATTCAACACTGTAACGTGGTCAAGAGTTGAGTCTATCTCAGATGAATGTTTTTCCACAGTCACAGTTTTTCCACTCTCACTCCACCTGTATAAATGTTAACTCTATGTAATTTGATATAAAAATGTTAATATCTAAGTTTAAAAACAACTTAATGTGAAAAAAACACGCTTTTCCTTAAAATTGCCCTAGTTCTCACTCTCGCATTCAGGTGTTGATCGTCACGTGATGGTGAATATGATAAATATTCTTGGTCTTCAATCTACTCTGTGGTAGTATCTACTCTCCAGAGATTAAAATAGCCGTTGACTGTCACCTACAAAGAATATGAAGAAATCTTTTGTTAGAGAAGTTTGATGTACCAAAAATGCTATCCATAATAATGCTGTTTTCTTGTTTTATGGAATTGCTCGCCGAGCAACACATTCTGATGTCTGTGACTGGTGAAGTTGCGCGGGACAACTATTCCTATTATAGCCTTGTTTATGATGGGGCTATTAGTCTTCACTTGCATTCTCTGTAAGGACTAAACGTTGTACCTAATACAATGAGTTTGACCGTGTTTAATGTTTTAGTTATGTTTCATCAACATAACCACTTTTCCGTTTTGAAGACACTCCACATTTTGGTTTGCTGGTTTCGTTCTTTCAGGACTGGTGATGCTGATCTTTACATTTCCCAAGTCTATCCCACACCAACATATGAACCAGACTCGTACTGCTTACAGTCATCAACCTGTGGTTTGGATGTCATTCATGTACCAAAAAGGTATTCATAGAAAACCTGCCCATGTAGTTCAAAAATGAAATTTTATTTTTTTGTGCTGTGTCTGGTTCTGATTCGTAGGGAGTCAATTGGAGGATTTTGTATTGTGCAAAAGCATTTTATTCTCGACCCATTCATGGAATTGTCAAGTGATATTTGGAACAAATATTTTATGATTCATTGTGATTATATTCTCTTACTTCATGCATTCATTTTTATTGCTAATCTTTCTATGTATTTGTTCTAGGGAATGTATGGTTGGTGTTTGTTATTTTTGCCTCGGTGATACAAAAGATTAGCATTTACATTCCTGAATTCTTTCTTCCTTAGAAACACGTGTGAAGCTTAGTTTGTTGGCCTGTCATGGATCATGTAGATAGTATTGATATTGTAGTCAACTGAACAAATTAACATGTATGATTAAATTATTGTACATGTCTGTGGCAACATGCATTTAAGTTTGTCCATGCGAGTAGTTAAGTAGATTGTGGAAGCTTAATTATGCTGTGAGATGTGGTCTCTTTTTTTTTTCTTTTTCAATATTTGAAGTTCTGTTCTGCTCTTAGAACTATCATTTTTTACTGAAGCTTCCCTCTATTATCATTTTTGGATAAGTTTGGTGGTATATTGACCAATAACATAAGTTGCATTGTTTGCCGCTCAAGTCATCTTGTCTGTTTAGTAAGAAGTTGACAGAATTGTCCACATGCAGTATTTAATTTTAGAAATAATTTTGCAAAAGGTATTAAAGTAGTTCATCTAGTTGTAATTTTCAATTGTGAGAAATCATCATAATGGATGATGGCAATGGATTATGTATAGAAATGTTTTGGTTGAAAAGAGATGATGGTTTTGAAATGAAATTTTCAATTTCTTATGTTGTAATATCATGTTGATTGTACTCAAATGTACATGCTTGTTCTTCTAATTTTATATCATCTTCCATGAAGTACATCCCCTTTTAACTATTGTTTGCTTTCTCTGTTAGGAGCTTGAGCATATTATTGATATCAAAAAAAGTATTATAGTCTTTATTAAACATTTACATATCAAATGTTAGGATTTTCATTGGGAATTATAAACCAGATACCTATTGGAAGCTGCTGATCAAATTCTCCATAATTGTTTTGAACTTTTGTTTGTACATTGTGAAATATTTGACTATAGATAAAATAAATTTTATTTACATTTAAATAAAGGGAAGGAGATTTGACTGAAACCACTGTATGATTTCACTGCGAACAGTGGAGAGATCTATTTCAATTCAGGTTTCATTGTCAGAATTTCAGGCTGTAACAGGAGGCTTTACTTTTACTGTATTTTATGTAATTGAAATCCATATTCATGGAATATTTATCCTGACCCAATTTGGGCTGAAATTTTCTATTTTAAGATGTACTGTTAGAGTATTGTATTGTAGAAAGTTTCAATCAAAATGTAGAGGTTATAACTTTCACTGATCCAAGATCACACCACGTGCTAATCACACTAGGAAATATAGCTTGTATTTCATTGGTCTGTATTGTGTCTGGTCTGAAGTTTTCTGATGAGGGAAGATGAAAGTGGAAGGTGAAGCTTTCTTTGTACTCAAAATATTGACCAAAATTTAGTTTTAAGTATTTTATAATTTTTTTTTTTTGAATTGGGAAATGATATTTTTGGCTTGTGTTGAGTTCATTGTTACAAATGACTCCTTCAAAACTTCAATGAACTTGATGTTTGATTTTTATTTCATTAATTATCAAAGTTGCAAATTTCATTACAGCACAAACAGTCAGGAAGGTCAATAAATGTTATAACATTTTGTGTTAGAGATTTAAAACTTATTATAGCTAAGAGCTACTATTCTATCAGTTGGTCAGATTTCCTGTCCAAAAGAGACAACAGGTTTATCTTTTGATGAACTATTTGTTGAAAATATATATACCAATATGGAACACTTTTGTCATGAGTGAATTTATCCATTTTTTTCTTTATCATAAACATAGTTTGTTCTTCATTTTAAATAATTTTTATTGTAGTATCTGACATTTTGATTCCTGGGGATGGACAACTGTTGTGATAGCACCTTTCAAGTGACTTTTTTAGTGATATATTATCATTTATTATTCTTCAAATCTTCCTTGGAGTTTGCTTCCTTAAAATTTCTCTCTTAATACTTATTTAATTTATTTTGTTGGCATTGTTTATTCTTGGGTTATATTATAATGATTCTTGTGGCAGTGTGGATTTGTGGGAATCGGTACATAACAATTTATTGCAAGCAATATATTGTAAACACCTTTGACCTCTGTACCTTGATAGAAGTAAGAGCCATGCTTTCAGGTGGGATGTTGATACCATTTTTTGATGACAGGATACTAATTACAGCTTTGAAACATCGTTTAAAAAATATTTTTTCATTATGCATTGTTTTATTATTGTAGTCATTTATTTTCTTGACTGTGTGCTGTATAGTTCCAAAATTTTGGTTTAATTGCAGTCTTATTCCAATAGGAATAAATGTTACATGATTTATTGCAATAGGAAGAACGATTTATTGGATAATTACTAGTCATAAATTGTATTGAATACAAAAAACAACTTAGTTTTGTACATATCAATAGATTCCAAAACATTTGAGTGAGGAAAAGCATGAAGCTTCTTAAATTGATAATAATGAGTAGTTAAGCACCTCAATCTAATGTGCGAGTGCTGTAGTTCTGAATGTATAAAATGTCCTTTGTTGATTTCCTTTTTCTTCTTCTACTTCATTCCTGTTGCTCTTTTCTAGAGCATAGGGCATCCATGAAAGCCTTCTACCGAACATGATTTGCTGCCAACCTCTTCACCTCCTTCCATGTTTTTCCAAGGTCTCCTGCTTCCTTCAGCATATTCTTTCTCCACATTCTCTGTGGTCTTCCTCCCCTATGGATTCCATTCCAGAGCTTCTTTTTCTATGGTATTATCCTGTTTCCTGAGAGTATGACTGATCCATCTCCAGTTGCTTCTTTTGGTTTGTTTATCAATTGGGTTCTTGCTAGCAAGTTCCCAAAGAGTCTCGTTTCCTATTGTCTGGGTCCAATGGATCCAGACATTCCAGTTCAAAATCCAGTTCAAAATCATTCTGAAGCTTCTATTAACAAAAGTTTATAGTTTCATTCTGGTTTTGTTGTTTATGGCTCAGGTTTCTGCTCCATACTAGAGAACTGGTATTACTAGAGTTTTAAAAAGTTTGTTTAGTTTTCCTTGAGGTGTATCTATTTCTCCATAGTACATACAACTGGACAAACACTGCATTCACTTTTCCAATTCTAGATGTAACATCTTGCAGTGTCCCCACTTGTTTGTTTATTTTGCTTCTGAGATAGGTGAAAGAGTTCACATTTTCAATGCATTGGCTATGTACTGTCAATGGGCAGTGAGATCTAGCGTGAATACGTATGTCTTTTGTTTTAGCTATATTTATTTGTACCCAGCTCTCTCTGTGATTTGACATAACTTCGAAAACTTTTCGTGCATGTCTCAATGCTGATGTGATAGAAGATGTATATCATCAGCGTAGTCTAGATCTTCGATGGTTTCCATCATTTTCCACCGAATCCCTCGCTTCTTACCAGTTGTTACCTTTCTTATAATGTCATCTAGAACCAGAATAAACAGTACTGGTGGCAGAATGCATCCCTGCCGTACTCCATTTCTTACTTTGATGGGAGCAGATAGTTTCCCGTTGTGTAAAACTTAGTATGAATACTACTCATACATGGCCTTTATAATATTTTTTAACTTTTCAGGGAAACCTCTTTTCCATTACATGGCGTATGTAGTTTTGTCTCAGTGGATCGAAAGCTTACTCATAATCAACAAATGTTAAATATAACATTGAATTCCATTCCATGCTCTGCTCCACAATTTGTCGAATAGTATTTATATGATCTACGCTGGACCTATTTTTTCGGAAGCCAGTCTGTTTTTTTTCTTAACTTTTCCATGATTATGTCTGTAATTTGATTCTGAACCACTCTTGAAGATACTTTCCCCGGGATACTCAGTAATGATATCCCACTCCACTTGCTACATTTTGTTGTATCCTCCTTTTTGAGTATTTTAACAATGATTCCATTTTTCCAGTCTTTTGGTATAGTTTCCTTTCTCCATACATTTTGAAAGAGAGGAAGCAGTATTTTTGCAGTGTTGTCTATATCTGAGTATTTCTGCTGATATGTTGTCTGGAGCTCTGGAGTTCATTAAAATATTCTGTCTGTCTATTTATTTGTTCCTCTTCACCCATTTAGAGATTACCTTCCTTATTCCTCACTGGCCTCTTACATCCCCTTTTGTTCCTAGATAGCATTCTTGTAATTCTATAGAGCTCCTTTGTATCAGCTTCACTTGCTGCTTCCTCCACCAATTTTGCATTGTCATCTACCCACTTTTGTTTGTCCCTCCTAACACTTTTCTTTATTTGTTTGTTAACTCTATTGTATTCAATTTTCATAATTTCTTTCTGATTTCTTGTCTTGCTTTTGATAATTTGTTGTTTCAGGCCTTGTCTCTTTTCAATTAAATTCCAGATTTTCAAGAGCTTCAAATCAATTTTTCAATTCTATTTTCACTTGTTGGTTCACTTTTGGGTCTTTCAATTTATGTACATTATAGTGATTACTTCTGTTCTCAAATTTCTTTTGGGCACTCATTATTTTAATTTTAACACTGGCTACCATTAGATGATGGTCGCTACATCTGCACCTCATTTTTTTTCTCACGTCCGTTAGCGATTTCTTCCATATTCTTGAAATGGTGAAATGATCAATTTGATTCTCAATTTGGGGACATCCATTATATTTTGTGGCACTTTCTGTGTGGAAACAGGGTGCCCCCTATGCTTAAATCCTTGGATGCACAGAACTCCATAAACATGCTTCTGTTCGTTTGACTTGCCTGCTCCACGGATTCCCATTACATGCTCCATACCTTGGTTATCACACCCTACTTTTGCATTCAAATTGCCTATAAGAATTTTTATATCCTTTGCATTTGCTTTTTCGATTGTCTCTCTGAGTGATTCATAGAATCTGATTTTGTCCTCTTTATTTGCATCATCGATGGGTGCATAACATTGGATGATAGTAACATTTTCTAACTTTCACCTGGAATCTCGCTACAATTATTCTATCTGATACTGGGTGTTATTTCATTAAGTTCTTATAAGCTGGCTTTGTTAATAAAATGCCAACTCCAATTCTATAAACATTGTCATCGGGCACTCCAGAGTAATAAGATGGAATTCTTTCCATCTTATTTCACGTAAACCCAGAATATCAAGTTAATATCTTTCCATTTCCTTGGCTGCTTGTTTTAGTTTTCCTGGTTCTCTCATAGTTCTTACTTTCCAAAATTCTATTCTCATTTGTCTTTTCATGCCGAAGGTCTTCCTCAATTTTTTCTGACTTTTTACTTTCATTTCAGTTTCTTTAATCGATTGATGTATTTAAGAGACAGTGGGTGATTGGCCCTCTGGTCTCTGATTGTCCTCGTGGGTCTCCGGACAAGGGGCACCTACCCTTCTCGCATGGGTTTCTTGCGAGACTTGATTTCCTTGATTAATAAAAATATTTTTTCTGGGAATACAGACATAAAATACTTTACAAGAACTTCCAGGCTCTTCAATGAAGTATAAGCAAACATTCATGTGAAGAAAACCTTCATTTCTAGTATGTGTGTAGAATCAATGAGGGAATTGTTGAATAAGGCAAACCTTTTTTTATGATTCAGCATGTCGTTTCCCTCTTTTGCAGTCCTCTGCTGATTGGATGTTTTACAGGCCTCATTAGATGGGCAGGGTATAGAACTTGTGAAGAAACTACTCCATGCCCCACTTACTACTACATTATGCCTTGAAAACTAATATTGGGATTGGGTGTACAATTGATATAAAACTAACAATTAATGCCATTCAGAGTTAATAATTTATTACGACTTCATTTAAATGTTGGGCTTTGAGGAGGGGTCATAATGTTATTTTATGTTTGGTTAGGTTTGTTAATAATGCCCTACAGATTAGTAATGTAGACATTACCTCATGGCTATATTGCATTTTTAGGTTAAACATGTAAAAATATTTGAATCTTGTGAAGTGTGGGAGCTTTTGTTTTGTTTGTTCTCTTCTGTGCAATAATTATATTATGTTGGGTATATCTTCTCTAGGTCAACAATATGATTCTCCCCAGAATGTCTTGTACATTTTGAAAGGTACCATACAGATTCCTAGGTGTTGGACATTTAAGCACATATGATGGTAAATAATGCAACTAAATTGAAGGTGAATATGCCCTAAATGTACAATGAAATGGCTCAACGATGTGCTGTTAATGCTCAATCTTCTCTCAAATTATGCTCTATTATGTGAATATTTGCCTGTTCTTAATATTATATTTTCTCTCCTTAGTAGTTCTTCGAAGTTAGTACTGTAAAAATCAAATTGCTTATAAGCTTCCAACAAGAGTTTTAGAAGTGGGCTAGTGTGGCATAGTTTTTCGTTTCAACTACATCATGTCATGGTATAATCTAGACTTTTCATTTGTGTCCCAAATGGTAGCATTCGTTAGGGTTCATGCAAAGGTAGATACTTTTTCACTTGATTAGGTAATGAGATGAAAAGAACTCAAAACTTAAACTCTAAAACAATGTGTAAAGGTCCCTTTGCTTGTTATGTTGCATTTTGGGCAAATGTGATTGTGGCATAGACAATCTTGGCAAACTATAACTAAAATGATGGTACATTAAGCAAATTTTTAGCACATTAGAAATTTGCTCTCTCCTCTTTTGGTTAATGTTGATGAAGAAAATGGTTTTCCGGGCTAAGTAGCCGTGGTCGTGCTTGGATTTCTCCAGACGTTTCGCTTACAGTTGTATTTGTAAATGGGAAATGTAGCATGCTATTGAAGCTTATTTACATGGAGAGATAGGAGGTAGATGTTGGGTGGTGGGTTATTGTTGGGCCACGAAGGAAGGAAGGAAAGTAGGTAGGTAGGAGCGGGCGGGCCGCTTAGCTAGGTTTACCAACAACTTGGCCCATGTGGAGGAGTTAGTAGAAGTAGTTAGTTATTGAAACTAGGAGGAGTTGGATAGAGAAGGTTTGTTTTTCAATTGTCACAGCTATATGAACTGGAACATTAAAAGCTACAAATTTTCTGGCCCCATCGGGAATCGAAACCGGAATGACTTGGTTATGAGCGACAACCTGAGCCACGGGTGAGACTGCTTATAATTGCAGTAAGCGTCATTAATGGGGACGTGGCTAGTTCCAACGAAGCTTCACGGCGCAATTGCCGGCTAGTAGCTGTATACACGAAGGTTTTCGAAGAGACATTGAATGGTGACATTTAGAAGCCAACTAGCTCGAGTGGTAGGGTTTATCGAATCGAACCAAGACGCAACAAATGCAGTGCGTCAATTGCACTGCCCTTTAGCTATGTAAATATTGATTTCAAAGAAATAAAAATTTCGTACGAATATGAGCGAAGAGTCATGGACGACCACGGTGAAAATAAAATTCGATTATTTCATATAATATTGTTGTAATAAAGTATTAAACGGGAAATTTTTTTGATATGATATGAAAAAAGTAGGTTGCTAGCGGATTTTGCAATTATTGTCCAGGAAATTTTTTAAAGTGAGAAAAGTTTTCTGAAATAGATGAATTAATTTTTGATATAAAGAGTCATTCCACATCAAATCAACAGAGTCTGAACCTCACCATGTCGGATTTTCTTGAAATTTGGCACAGGTGTACTATTGTCATAGACTTGGAAAAATATGAAATTTTACTGAGATGTCGACTGGTTTTTGAATTACAGTGCTGTAAAGTTATCATAAATGGGTCCAAGAACTGGCAACACCAATTTTTTGAATCGCTGTAGAAGCTTTTCTAATTGTGCTACAGACCTGGGATTGGTGACATTTTACAGCATTTTTAATGTCCTTTCTTATGATATGCAACACTATATATTTTAAGATAGGAGAAAAAATTTTAAAACTTAATTTAAAATTTAAATTTTTTCAAAAAGTACATATTTAAAATTTTTAAAATTAATTCCATGAATATCTAGTAGTGTTGTAGAACACTGGGCTAAATATAAATTTGGGATGATAATGGCTTCATTGTTTAAAAAAATAAGAATAAAGCTCCTTTTCATGAAAAAATTATTATTAATTAATTTATTATTTTAATATTATTAAAATTATTTTTTCATGAAAGGGAGCTTTATTTTAAATTAAGTTTTAAATTTTTTTCTCCGATCTTAACATATATAGTGTTGCATATCATAAGAAAGGACATTAAAAATGCTGTAAAATGTCACCAATCCCAGGTCGGTAGCACAATTAGGAAAGCTTCTACAGCAATTCAAAAAATTGGTGTTGCCAGTTTTTGGGCCCATTCATGATAACTTTACAGCCTTGTAATTAAAAAACCAATCGACATATCCCAGTAAAATTTCATATTTTTCCAAGTCTATACCAATAGTACACTTGTGCCAAATTTCAAGAAAATCCGAGGTGGTGAGGATAAAAATGCTCTTTTTTTTGTGTTGATTGGACATGGAATGACCCTAAAGCTTTTCATTCCCAGGTGAATGGTTTGGCCATGAGTAGGTGATAAAGAGAAGGTCATGAAGGTCGCGGCGCGCCGCACGTCCGAGCGCGCAGTCTCAAGCTGGCCTGATTTGTCGGGAAAGATGGTGATCTCGGAGGTCGTTACTGAAATAAAATGCTCAACATGTGCTCGAGTATTCGGAGAAATTACACGGGGCTAGTTCCAAAGCAGCTTCACGGCGGCGCTAGCATAGTAGCTTCGCGTAAAAGCAGAAAAACCGGACTTCGGGATGGTAAAGAGAGGAGAGTTCCTGGTGAGTTATTAGCAAGAACGTCTTGAAAACGCTAGTGGCTTTGAGGTGTCCCCAGACTTGACGGATCGAAGGGCGACGCGACAAACAGCACGTCAACCACACTGCCATTTAGCCATGTAAAAATTGATTTAAAAACTTAAAATTTCGCACTAATATGACCAGTCATGGATGCCTACGTGAAAATAAAATTCAATTATTTTATATAGTATTGTGGTAATAATGGGAAACTTTTTGACATGACATGAAAAATATAGGTTGCTGGCGGATTTTGCAATTGCACACCGCCGAACTGACCTTTTCCTGCGAATCCTTCGTTTTCACTTTCGTTCATGAGCATCATCATTTCAAGAATAAACAATGAATCTAGCTTTTTATTTTACAATATGTAATAGATATAACATAAGTAGGCAGTAAGTAGGGGGAGGGCGTTGCCGCCGTTGCATGATATCGAAGAGGGGGGAAAGATTGTCGTGCAGCAGGGTACCGGTTTTTTTTTGCAATTTAAAATCATTTCTATTAAAATTGTTTCTATGTTTGTAAATTTCTATGTTGCGACGAGAATAATATTGCGATGTGAAATATAATAAAATGGTATTTTGAAATTCAATCTCTTATCCAGGTTGAAGAACGTGTTCTGCCAGTGCTGGCTTCTTAGTTTGGCCTGGACGGCAATTTTTCAGAGATACGTGTATTAGCACTACGTTGGGTCGTGCCAACATACACAGAACCACAGGAGCTTAGAATTCTGTAAGCCCCAGCTAACGTGAAGATGTAACTATGTTTATTGTTTTTAAACCGAGGAAAAACTCAAAATTTAATCAACAATGTCCTTTCGTTTGATTAGTTATGTAAAACTGTGTACCTTAAAATAACTTTCCATTCAGTTTTTCATAACAAGTTCCTAATCAGTGAAACAAATCCATTTCTCTTAACGTATATAAAAATACCATTCGTGACTAATGTTAAATGGGCACGAATATTAAAAATAAATTTAAAAAATTCCCATTGTTTACGAACTTGAAATGCGAATGGCCTGTTGCTTGAAAAGCGGTGTCCACATCCCTCTACATTTATGTGAGATTTATTTCATGTAACATTTAATTGTTACATGTTCAATGAAACCCGTTTCATCGATGTCCATGTAAGTCTATGCGCTTACAGGTATCACTTATTACCGAAAATAGTCGTGTGTGCAGTGCGGCATCAATGAGTAAGAAAGTGATCTTCAGGAGAGAAATGGTTCTTCTTTCCCCCATAGTTAATTTCAGACAAACGCAAAATTCATGAAAATGACGATATATTCGTCAATATGCCAAATCATACGCTTGATGTTCTTTTTGCTACATTTGGTGTTGTATTATGGGTCTAAATGCGCTTCGAATATGTTGTGAAGTGAACCTGATTATGGAAAGTTGCTTTTGAACCTCCTGACCCCTTCCAATTATTAAACCTTGTCGCCTGCGTGAATGTCCTTTCTTTACATATTACGAAAAACTAGCGTACGTGTCTAAAATCTGGGTAAAAGACGACAGACGACGATTGTAAAAGGTAAAAGAGGGATACGTTTAATTTGTATTTCCTCCGTCATCATGCGAAGTAAACTTGCCACATTATTTTCACTTTCTTTGGCCACAGCCTTCGTGGCCAACTCTTGTAGAAACTGAGTCAACAAGAGGCTATTTTTGTTCGTGATCTTTTGTAACTTTCATTCCTGTATTGCCTTACTAAACCCAGGTAGTGGCCATCAGGCCGAGGAACTGGAAAAGTTCTGAATAAAAAAGAAAAAGAAAATTGCGTCACTTCACCATCAATTTCTCGATGTTCTCATCCCTGCCCCGTGGAGGCGGCACAGAATCTAGTATATCATCAAAGTTCACTATCTGTCCATGCGTCTTGTCTCTCTACTTTGTCCCGCTATTCAGGTGATGTTAGTTACTCTTCATCCAGTTCCTGTTTCAACTAATCTCTGATCAATTCCAGCAGCGTTTCAAAATATCTAAATGCTTGAAATTTATTTTGCTTTCGTATTCTTTCTGCCGTGTCCTATAATGTATAATCTCAGATCCACTTAATATAACCTGCACTTTTTCTCCATATCATGAGCAATCTCATAATTGATGTTCTCGCGTCTCTACTTCATGGCCACAAATACATTGACTCCCTGCGCGCAATCCTCTCTTTATCAAAAGCTAATTAAAATTGCCATAACCGGATAAGAATTCTATGAGAAACTGAATGAACCTGAACTATTTTCTGTTTGCAGTAGCAAATTTTATATCCTGTATGAATTGTTAAATTGTTCACACTTTTCTCGAGCTCTTCTGCCTTATCTGCCAAACATCCAATACCAATTTTGCCAACCGCTTTCTAACCCCTTTGTCATTTCGCCGGAACTCCTATCCATTCACCTCAATTTGCCCCTCCAATTGTAAAAGTTGTTTTAGTTTTTAAAATCTAAATCTAAAGCCATGATCCCGTACTGGAACTTTTCCGCTCTTCCGGATATTGTCCTATAAGCACCACCTAATGCGAGAAGACGCATGCGCTGTGCTTGCCACAATTTACGCTCTACGTGGACGTAAGCAACCCTGTACCATTTACAATAGGACGTATTGCTCCCTTATAAATCACCACTTTATCCTTTTGGTGTATGTTGTATTTTGTTAGTCCTACCCGTATTAGCACACAGTATATCATTTTAGCTTTCTCAGCTACACAATTGGTATGCTATGTAAAGAGCAATCAATCATCTAATAGCAACCCAAGAAACTTGCGTGTGCGCTCAATTCGAATTCTTTCCTCGCATAAATTTAGACGAGGATTACGAAGATTTTCTTTGCTCAAGTCAAACCACATACTTGTCTTGGATACTGATAGCCGTAATTGGTGGTTTGTTAATATTCGCTCTATCTTCAGTAAGGTTTGCTGACTTTTCTCATGTAACATCCACCTACTATCTCGTATTATGATTGTAAGGTCATGTATTATAACCGTAGGGTCATCAACATACGCCACATTCTTTATATTTTCCGCCCCTAGATTTTCCAAAATATTATCCATGATTAAATTTCAATATAACGGGCCTGGTGCGGATCCCTGAGGGCAACCATTAGTTGTTAGTCTTAAAATTTGCTGACTTATCTTGAACAAAAAATACCTATTTTGTAAATAAGATTTTACCGGTCCTTGGAGATGTCAGTACTTCCTTCTTATTGAAAGTTTCCATTAGTATTGTCCAGTCTGCATTATCAAACGCCCCTTCTACGTCAAGGAATGTACATAAGCAGTTCTTTCCATTCTTCTCCACTGTTTATGGGCGCCATCAGTTCCTCTCCCTTTCCTGAATTAGTACAGTTTTGCACTGAGCCCATAATTATCTTCCAGGTATTGACTTATTTTCTTAAATATCCTGCGGTCTAATATTTTAATCAATAACATTAGACGGTACGAATTTCCTTTTGTTGACCGGTTTTAAGAAAAATTTTCAAATCAGCTATCTTCCTTTGTTTTGGAAAATATCCCAGTGTCATACTCCCTTGCGTCACTGCTAACGAACGAGTCTGTACTTCCACAGAATCCCCGACATTCCAGTCATTAGTTCATTCCACCTCTTGTCGGAATTATATCATTTAGTGTACTTCTTCCAATGTCCTCCCATGAGTGTCATTGTGCCTCCCACTATTCTATGCCATAAAGTTTTTTTTCATCTTTCCTGCACCTAATTTGTTGGATAACTCCCAACACGATCGTTGGACCCATAACATAACACGATCGTTCCACCCATAACATAACTCCCATTTCTTCGCTTCCTTTGCAATGTAGAAGTTTTGTTTGTTTTCCGGGCCCTTGCATATTCAGGCCATGCCTCATGTTCATCCTCTCTTCGCTGCAGTGTCAATGCCAAGTTTCTTATTCTTACTGAGATCTCTTGTCTACCATGGACGACCACTCGTGATGTGTTGTCGGGATCCCGACTACTAACTTCCAAGTATATTTCTCGTCGCGGGGGACTTTTATAGCCATCATCCGTTCTGGGTTTCCTCTCACAACTGCCCTGAGGGTGATATGATTGAAAATCTTATAGATAGTCGGGATGTAGCACTTCTTAACACAGGCCACTCCACCCACTTCTGTACATCCTCCCGATCTTTGTGCTCGATTTAACTGCTGCAGTTCCTCTCTTTCCTCAATCTTAGACTGGACAGTTCTCGACGATTAGTATGGGAGTGACCACTTCCCGATTCTTATAGATATGAACGTTTTTTGCCCCTCTGTTACTCGCTCCTGTCAGTGGATATTGAAAAATGCAGACTGGGACATGTTTCAACGCAAAATCAATATTTCTAATAAGTTATTCGCTTATGTGAATGCTATGGCATTCCACTTCACTAACGCAGTTTTCGAAGCCGCCGACGTCGCCATCCCTAATTCATCATGTAATCGAAAGCAGTCTAGTTCAATGTTGGAGTTCGGACTGCACAAAGGCGGTCAGCGTTAGAGAGAAAGCTTCAGCGTGACTAAACAAGTATCCCACTGCAGAGAATCTCATTGAGTTTAAAAGGTGCAGAGCTAGAGCAAAAAGAACTCATCGAAAAAGTTAATCGTCCTCCTGGAAAGCTTGCATTTCATCTTTTAGAATCCGTACTCTATCTGTCGAATGGTAGAAAGTTCGTAAGATACGAGGCTCGTGATCTTTTTCATTCCCTGTTTTCAATATAAGTGGACAGATTAAAATCTCACCTCAAGCCATCGTTGAAGAACTTGCATCGCACTACGAAGGAGACTGTAACTACTACTGCTTTTCTTCATCGTTTCTCCAACAGAAAGCTCGTGCTGAGAAATGTTACTTGGTCGTCTTCCTTTGTTCCTGGAGACCTTCCTATCTGAACGGTCTTGCCGCGTTCGCCTTGGTAATCAGTTGTCATCCGGACATCCCTTGAAAGACGGTGTTCCACGGGACTCAATCCTGAGCTTCACTCTATTTGCTATAGCGTTAAATAGTATTACGTCAGTGTTTCGAGAACCGGTACATGCGTCTCACTGCGTTGACGACTTCGCCATCTACTGTTTGTTCAGCACCATCTGTCATCGAGAGACATCTCCAATGGAGCAAGTGTACTGGTTTTAGTTTTTCTGTGTCCAAGTCATGCTGTATGCATTTCTGTAGGATATACCAGGCTTTCAACGATCCAGATCTTTTCCTTGGTGGCCAACGTCTTTCTTTCGTTGACTCTGCAAAGTTTCTGGGTCTCACGTTCGACCGCACACTGACTTGGCGCATTCTTCTTCTTCTTCCTTTTGGCTTTCAGCGTTGGATCAGCCATTTCAGATATCTCTTCTTATCCGTAGCATTGCGCTATACCTCTTGTGATGTCACTCCTGCATATTTCTATCTGCTTCTCCCATGTTCCTCGGGATCTGCCCACTACTATTTTCCCTTCTGGTTTTGCATTCATTATTGCCTTGGTTTTTAAGTGGCTTTGCATTCTTGTCACATTGTCCAACCATTTTAGACAATTTTCTTCCAGTGTCTGCGTTAGTGGAATTTGCTTAAGTTTCTTATAGTCTCTTTTTGTGAGTTTCTTATACAGTCTCTTTGTTTTCCCTGCTATTTTGTGGAGAAACTTTATTTCTGAAGCAGTTAGTCTGCTTTCCATCCTTTTATTGATATATAGATTTTCTGTAGCATATCTTAAGGATTTCTTATAACCCGCGTGAAATATTTGCAACTTCGGTTTGTTTCCTACATATGTTCAGAAAAACTTTGTAGACTTGGTAGTAAATTTTGGCGGACTTTTCCATTCTATTATTTATTTCTGCATCATGTCTACCATCCTCTGAAATCACTGTAACTAGATATTCATTGGTCGCTACTTGTTCTATGAGCTTACTCTTCCAGAAAACTTTAATTTCCTTTCTGTCCTTTCCTGTATGCATAACTTTGCTTTTAGTTCTGTTGATTTTCATTCCTCTATCCTACAATGTGCTTCCCCACTCCCCACCTACATTTCCTCTTCATTACTGGTGAATAAAACTATCATCCACGTATACCAAATACTATTCAAACCGGGTGCATCCTTCACTTTCCCACTTTGTATTTCTTTGTTCATTTTGTTTGTTTTATGATTTGATCCCTGAAAATTATAAATAGTAGTGAACTCTCCCTGTTTAATTCCCTTCTCCTTTTCGCCGGCTCAGGCGAAATACCCACATTCACGTACCCCACCATGGTCCCTCATTCAACCAACTACCGACTTTCGACTATCTAAACTTTCAAAGCAGGACGTTCCTGCTGCTGTATACCTGCAGTACGTCAGAGAAATGACAACTATGTTTTCCAGTCATACTTTC
Organism: Laupala kohalensis; assembly: GCA_002313205.1. Lineage (NCBI taxonomy): Eukaryota > Metazoa > Arthropoda > Insecta > Orthoptera > Trigonidiidae > Laupala > Laupala kohalensis. The sequence goes on along the minus strand of NNCF01126352.1, from coordinate 1,778,328 downwards.
ATCATCACAGATGGTTCTTCCATAAATGATTGCGTGGTTGCTGCTTTCACTGCCATAGTTCCATCTGTTCTTTTTGTCTTCATTCCTTTTGCAGCGTTGAGAGATGAGTTAAGAAATGTATACTTCCTCTAATTATTTGTTAAGGTTAAATGCATTATTGATGACCCATTCTTGGCCATGTACGTATTTTCACTCAATATGTTATGTAACTAAATTTTCTTTCTGTATAAATTTCTCTAACAGTTTCCCTCGCAAATTTGTCTTGGTATCTCCCAGTTATTTGGATCTTACGTTGGTATCCAAACAACTATCTTAATGGCCCATTAGACAAATTGTTTCAAAATTTCATTTCTATGATTTTAGAAAACTGGCAGTGCATATTTACCATTTCTATATCCACATCTTGCATTTGATAAACTATGGTCTCAAATTATTTTGCGTGAACTGTTATTTTGAAAATATTCGCCTCGTTTATAAATATGGCTGTCCAGGAATTAACGCGCTGTACAATTCTAAATTTTAATGATACATTCATGGGACGGTCATTTTTATTTAGTCTTAGCATCCTGAATGTTTTTAACGATTCCCCTCGCATTTCTATTACCTAGTTTTCTTGATTTGTTTTTGGAATTTTTTCCTGATTCGTGTTCCATTTTTAAATTTACATCAAACTGTTATGTTATGTAGTCATGTGGTCACGTCACGTCGTTTTGCGTTGAACACCCAGATGATGGGCCCAATTGAAACCCAAATACCTCTTAGTGATCCGGTGGTAGCGTAGCCTCTTCTTTCTCCCTTTCCAATCCTGCATTTTTCTGTCTTTGCTCACGTGTTCCCCATGTGCGGGTGCATTCTGCGTGCGATTTTGTTCTCGTCTTTGTCTCCCAAAGACCTTATGGAAGGTTTTCCTTCACCCTCCCGCTATCACCAATCTTTATTTGGTTAGTGATTATACATCTCGCCTGTATCTCGCGTACCTTTCTCACCAGTCTTCCTGTATCTCGCGTACCTTTCTCACCAGTCTTCCTGTACCATCTTGTATGCCTTCTCAAGTCTGATTGAAAATGTCCGCTACACCACACGCCTATATATCGCAATTTACAAGTTACTGGATAAAATGCAAAAAATGCACATTTCTGACCATGATAAATTGCTTTATTTCTGTCCCATGTGGCCCAAACTCGCTGTCATTCAGTGGGGGTATTTCCTATAGCATTACCCGACTCACGTGGTATATTATCCCACTCCTTAAGACCCTAGGGACTTTACTGCTAATTTTCACATATATTGTTCCACCACTCAAAGTAAGCAGCGCTGTTACTTGACTATGGCATAGAATACATTTACTATGAACTATGTACTCTAAATAGAGTAGGCTTCACATATTTCTATAGTATGTGTCAGGTTCCGTGACCACCCTAACAAGCGTGTAGTACCAAACGTCTATTTTTAGCTCTTTCCAAGGCACTGTCTTATTTCAATCTATTTTTTAAACTGAAGGAGCAATTAAATAATCGCCCTCTACATTACCGTGAGATTCAGCCTTACAGAATAGCCCTTTGTATTAAAATCACGTTTTCTCACGAACTTATCGTTCAACAACAGTCCATATTGCAGATAAAGTTCTTCGTAATTTCAAAACCACTTGCTCAATCTTCTTGCCATTTTTACAATGTCTTTAGAAAACTCCACAGTTGATTGTAAATTGTCTAGTTATCGTCCTAGGTGTCCGAAACTGAAGCATTAATAAATCATAACTATGGAGTTCACTTCTCGTATGACATTCTCAGTATAAATTCAGCTTTTTCGATTCCAAAGCACTTGAAATTTCTCAGAATCACCAATTATACCTTACTCTTCCATCTACATGCATTTTAAGCAGATAGAAGTTTAAAATGCAATTTTAGTAACCTTATATCAAAGGTTTTTACACACATTCTTTCTATGCAAGTGCAGCTAATTTTTTCACTGCAGGTGGTCACAGAGTCCCTTCAAATTGTTCACTCATATTTTTCGTTGTGACGGAAAAATACATGACTTCATTTAAAAGGCATAGTAATGTTCTGTAGTTCAGAACATTCAGGACATTCTGCTCACTCCGGGTGTGTGCCGCTAGGACCTGAGATCAGAATAAAGTAACATTTTGAGGATGAAGAAATATTTCTCGGAGGTTTGGAAGTAGTGAAATCTTGATGCGCCTTTTGTATCTTCCATATTCTTCGCCTTCTTGTACAAACATNTATTGATTATTTTTATCTTGTGTATTGTTAATTCGTAAATTTCTTTACCGAAATAAAATACGAAACAAATCTTTTTGTCTTTTAGAAATATACAGTGACTGGATTTGGAAACTGAAAGATAGTATTCATGTTTGAAACACCCTAGGTATGAAGATAAAATAATAAATTGCATTATTGATGGTAATATTTGGACGAAAAATCAAAATGTAATCTAATCTCTTTGTGGCAACACATTGTATTACTGTCACTCAGACATGGTATAACTTGCCGATTTTAACACAGCTCTCTTATTGCCACTTTCTCATCATAAACTGCATTGCATGTACCTTTTCTGATAATTAAGGCATCGAATATTACATTCAAATTAAAACCGGCACGATGAACCGTGAAACCTTTCTATTTGGTTCTAATATCCAAATTGTCGAGAACTAGTGCATTTATCCCAGTAGACAACACTCGGTATTTCTGTAACTTGCAATTGAGAACGTTCTTTGTGTTCATAATGAAGATCATTAAAAGCTTTGTAGAATTACAATAAAGTATTAGCTTTATAAATTTTACACAAAATGATAGCTTCCAAAATATTGTTAAGATAATTGCCTCCATGTAATCTCAAAACGTGTTGCAAAAGTACATGTAAAATACTTGGTAATTGTGGAGCTTTAGCAACAGTATCAAAGCATGATACATGTAAACTGTTTCAGTATAATAATTAGCTAATTTGAGTGAGATTAATGTTAGATTCTAGCGGATACTTCTTAAAGAAATTAATTTTTGAACTAACTCGAATTATTGATTGTATTTACTGGATGTATAAGTAGAACCAGTAGTGAATAAGTTGTACACCCGTTTGTTCTTATCACAAATAAGACAATAAAATTCAACACCTAGCAATTTATGTGCTAAGTAATACTTTACCACACGACTCTAACGTATTTGTGCGTTCCAATCCCGCTTCAGCAAAGATATCAAGAAACTCTTACTAGTGTAACATTACTAATCTATTTAACTGTCAGCTCATTCATCCATTACACAAATAAGAATAAAATTGTCATTAGATGTAATCACATGAAAGATTTTCCTTTCAGTCAAACCAGGTAATTGTTAGATAATTCGAACAAAAAGGCATTAAAATTATAAACAATTCCTCAAATATATTGAATAGTCGCTCTGTCCGTATGAGCACCACCAAGTCTCGCCAGACATAGATCCCTTCTTGTCGCAGTTGTCCATACCATGCCCCTCTCTCTGCGTCCTTAATGGAACAGTCAAATATCACGTGTAACGTGTCCTCTGTACCCCGTGAGCATACGCAGTCTGCTGTATCACACAATCCTCTCCGTCGGAGATATGCTCGTAAGAAACCGTGTCCTGTCGTCAACTCACATGGTCGGAACTCTTTACGGTTTATAAATCCAAAGCGCACCCCTGGTATAAATACATGCGGTTCCCTTCCAACCATGCTCTTGTCCCACCGTGTCTGCCATTCCGCCCACAATAATTCGTCTATTGTTTCCTTCCAACGTCTAGTTTTGTGTGATCACCGTAGTACCCAGGTGGACGGGTTTTTGCCTACGGACATTGAATCGGAAGACTGCCCTTTTGATCGCCAAGTCAATCGGGAGGAGATACATCAATACTAAGATACTGTGTCGACGTACTTGTTTTTTTTTCATATGTTGTTTCCATTAAACCTCCATCTTTAGCCACCTCACTCCTTAGCCCATGAATTTGTAGCCTTGGCCGTCGTATCCGTTATCGTTGCATTTTAATATTCTCTTATTTCTGTGAAACCTCTATCTTTTCAGCTTTCTTTCCCGTCTCACCAATTATCACCAAAGTCCGATCTTTCCTTTCTCGCAAAGCCTTTATACTGGCAGTTAACATTTTCTTCTTCACTATTGCTGTAAATGTTTTCCTAGCTGTAATTCTGGTTCTTCTATTCGTGATGCATCTGTTAACAATTTCCGTTTTTTCATTTTCTGTGCTTGTCGTTTCATTATTTCTGTTACACATTCTCCCTTACTTCCTAATACAGTCATCACCATTTCATCCAATTCTTTCACTGCTTCTAGTATCCTGTCTTTTATTCCAGGTTCAGTGTCATTACGTAGTGACTACTATCTTATCTTTTATCTGCTCATTTACATCCCGCATTTCGATTTGCACTAAATTGGGAAAATAGTTAAGGATGACTGTACAGTCTATTTTAGTGGCTCTGAACATCAGTCAGGGCAGTTAAAAACGGGATTTATGGTTTTTAAGGAGTTGGAAGAGAATATTCTGGGATTCCAACCAGTAAATGAAAGATTATGTGGAATTAGAATTAAAGGAAAGTTCCATAATAAATGTGCATGCTCCGACAGGATAAAGAAGTGCAGATGGAACTTTTCTATTAAGATCTCCAGTTACTTTTGGACCGCATACCAAAACATGACATTTTGATGGTCATAGGTGACTTTAATGCCCAGATAGGTAAAGAAAGACGATACCAAGAAATTACAGGCCCATATGGTTTACATCAGATGTCAAATGATAACGGAGAACTAATGACTGATTTTGCTCTTGCAAATAATCTGATAATAGCAAGAACTCGCTTTAAACACAAAGAAACTCATAAAGGAACCTGGGTCTCCCCAGATAAAATGACATTGAATCAAATTAACCATGTTAATCGATCTAAGATTAGATTAATAGAATATGTGAGAATATTGAGGGGACCCAATTGTGATACTGATCACTATCTTGTTAAAACAATTTTAAAGCAGAGTCTAGTGGGTGTTAGAGCGAATGCAAGGCCGCGAGCCTGGAATAGGCGTAATATAGATAACAAAGATAAACTTAAAGATTATAGGCAAGTAATGGAAGATAAGTTGGTAGAAAAGGAAGGAAACGAGTATGTTGAAGAGGAATGGGGACAAATAAAGACTTCTATAGTAGAGGCAGCAGAGGAGGTATTTGGGTACGGCAACAGAAAAGTAATAAATGAATGGTGGGACGACGAAGGCAGAGAAGCAGTCCAGGAAAAGAACAGAACCAGGAAGCAGTGCTGCAGTCTAAAACAAGAGATAGTAGAACCCAGTATCTAGAAATGAGGAAAAATGAAAGGATTCCTAGGAGACGGAAAAAGAGACTATGGCTGGATGAAAAAACGAAAGAAATACAGAATGCTAGGAAAAACAATTTGACAAGAAAGTTTCATAAATATACAAAAAATATGAGTAGCACAACTAATATAAACACATCGGCCCTAAGAAACAGGAGGAAGAATTGTCACAGAGGAGGAAGGAAGAATTGTCACAGAGGAGATTCTGAAAACATGGACTTCCTTTTTCACTGAACTTCTAAATTGCAATTTGCCAATTGAACATGAGGAAGAAGATAATGGAGATATAGGTCAAGATAACATGCAACTTCCATTACGTACAAGAACGGAGATCTATCAAATCATAAACAAATTAAAGAATAACAAGTTTCCGGGCCCAGATCAAATTGTAGCTGAATTCATTAAAAAAGGTGGACTAGTTCTAAACATATGGAATTTTTAAATTAATGTGTAAAATATGGACCAAAGAGAGAATCCCATCTGAAAGGCAAGAAGCTATCATATGCCCTGTGTTTAAGAAAGGAGATAAAGAGAACTGAGAAGTACCGAGGTATATCATTACTGAATGTGTCGTATACAGTTTTCTCTACTTGTTTGTATAACAGAGTAATGAAATACATGGAAGACAAAATGGAGGATTTTCAAATGGGCTTTCGACCAGATAGGTTCACTAGACAACATCCACATTGTCAAACATTTTTTTGAAAAGTGTCATTAATATGACATTGAGATCCACAATATCTTCATTGACTATAAACAGGTTTTTGATAGAATTAAAAGGAAAGCTGTCTTTGACTCCCTAAGTAGTTATGTCGTACCAAGAAAATTAATACGCCTTATTAAGATGACCTTAACTAACACAATTGCAAAAGTAAAAATAGGAAACGAAACAACTGAAAATTTCCTAATTAATGGTGGAGTTAGACAAGGCGACCCCTTATCGGCATTGCTGTTTAGTATCACCATTGACAGAGTTCTGAAGAGACTGGATACAAGGGGGATTATTTCTACACGGTTGAAACAGATTTGTGCATATGATGTTTTAATATTATCAAGGACATTAGCGACCTTGAAAGAAGCTTTCGTACAACTAAAAATAGATTGTGAGGAAGCGAGTTTAATAGTCGGTGATAAGACAAAAAACATGAAGTTTTCCAGACATAGACGCAATGATAGCGGTAAAGAAATAGCATTGGAGATACGATGATCCAAGAAGTAACATCTTTTAAATACCTAGAAGCTGTGATACATTTTAGTGGTGAGGAAGAAGAAGAAAGAAAGGAGAGAATCGCAGCTGGTAATAGGGCATAGCATGGGTATCGTAACCTTTTAAAATGTTGTTTTGTCTAGGAGGTCCAAACTTCGGTTATATCATACCGTCATTAAACTAATTGTAACATATGGTTGTGAAACATGGGTGATCAAGAAACAGATGGAACGGAAACTTGGTGTGTTCGAACGAAAGATTCTTAGAAGAATTTTTGGTCTAAGAAGAATCACGGAAGGTGTATAACCAATAAAGAATTAGATCTAATTGAAAATAAAAATATAATAAGGGATGTAAAACCCAGGAGGCTCGCCTGGTTGGGTCATCTGGAGAGAATGGAGGACTCAAGAGTTACCAAAATGATTTCCAAATGAACACCTTTAGGAACCTGTCATAGAGGTAGACCGAGACTCCGATGGCTGGATGCTGTTCAGTACGACCTCCGAAGAATGGGTATAAGGAACTGGAAAGAAGTTGCGAAGGATAGAGCCAGATGGAGAAAGGTGATTGAGCTGGCCAAGACTCATAAAGAGTTGTAGCGCGTTATAAGATGATGATTTCGATTTGCACTTTCTGCTGAATGGTGTTTCACCGTTCATCTATAACATTAACAATTCTCTCCTCCAAGGCAGTTAATGTTGCACTATCAATTATTTTTAGATCTCCGCTATCTAGTTTTCCCCCACAGGCTATCATGTGTACTTTTGCATCATTCAGTCCATCCAATTTATGAAATCTTTCTCTCAATTGGTCATTTTCATTTTTTACTTGCACCGCCGTGTTCGAGATATCTTTCACGCCATCCCTAATTCGCTTATATACTTTTCCAGATACTTTTGTTTAATTCTTTATCCTGAATAATCTCCAGCAGCATTTCATATACCCGTTTCTCTCGCTCCGTCAATTTTCCTGCACTCTGTCCGCCATTTCTTGTCTTCTTGTCCTCTATAACATTTTTTTCCTCTTCGTCTTTCTTGTTGTATTTAATGGCACTGCTGCGTGGAGTCGTGTTCTTGCTCATCTTTTCTTGTATTGCGTCTCGTTGCTTTTCTCCCTCCATTTTTCACTTGTATCTGCTTTTGCTTTGGTGCCTGCTCAATCGCCTTCTAATGACCTACTCGTCTCATCTTTCCTATCTACAAAGTACCGTTGTATTCTAAGTTTGTCTGTGTAATGTTTATTTTGCTTCTACTCTTTTATAGATTTTCTCTACTTGTCCTGTTTCTGTTACTTCTTTCCTTTGTATTATTATAAGTCGTAAGATTTTATTTCACTGAACTTTCTTTATAAGATTATAGTTGTCCCTGCTTAACGTATTTTCTCACTGCCTTTATGATTTGTTCGTTCTGGTCATGCTTAAACCTACCTGTTTTCTTATACTCCTAAGCCCTCTGAAGCGGTTTTTTTGTTTTCCTTGTTTGTGGTGGTTTTAACTTTCTAGTTTTTCCTTTTAATCTTTCCTTGTCTATCTTTTTATTATTTTCCCTATTAATATCGAGTATTACCTGACTTGTCTCTCTCGCTCTCTGCCTTCTTGATCGGCTCGTATCTTAACTTCGTAACCATACCCGTATCGTATATCTTCTCTCTGCCTTCCCTAGCTGAACGTATCCTCGACTCGTTCTTTTACTGCAATTTTATCTACCAATGCCCTCTTGATCCTTTTTATACCTCACTTATATTTGGCGTGCCTTCCCTATATGGTAGTTTCCTGCAAGCGTTTTTTATTCGTGCCATTGCTGAAATTTGTTTTACCTATGCACCAAATATTACAAATAAACGAAGTTAGAAAAACAGAATATAACACCAAGGAACAGTAAAGATCAACTGTTCCTTGGTGTTATATTCTGTTTTTCTAACCTGGTTTACTTTTTCTTTGTAATTATACTCTTATTTTCTCTTTTCTCAGTCTGTAGCTTCTAATTGTGCTAACCTATAATCTCTGGTTTCCGTATACGTTTTTAGCCTTCTCTGCCTTCCTGATATGCTCGTTTTTGTAACTTGCTTGTTCTTAATATATTTTTGTCACAGCTTTCTGTTACTTATTCCTTGTTAATTGACTTGGTACTTACGTGTCTCGTTATCTCCTTGAAGTGATTTTGCCTTTCAGTTTAGTTTTGTAAATATTATTTACCTACCACAAGTACTAGTGAGCATGTTTTCTTCCTCTTTTCTTTTCCTTTGATTTCTCTAATTAGGTTGTATCCTCTGGAACATTCTTAATATATACGTTACTTTTGTTTACATACTTCTTGTTTACAAGTATCACAACTAACCTAAATTACATTTCTTCACATATACATTTTGTATAGACACTCATTCATACACGTAACATATTTTCTGTAAGTTCTAACCTATAACTTGCAGTTTTATGTACACCCTTTTAATATCTCTCTTATTGATATCTTATTTCACTAAAGTTTTTACGTTCTTTCATTTAAACACCACAATTGTCTTAATATTCCTTAATTTGTATATAGTTCTTGCACTTTCTGTTTACGTTGTTTCGTATTTATTTACACTTATGCCGCCATCTTGTCTCTAAGCCGCTAGAGGCACCACCACTTTTGATGACTTTTATTGCTCTTCGTCTCCATTGCTGGTAAAACCTTCATGTACAGTATTTTCTAAAGGCTTATTTACCACTTTTACACACATTTCACTGTGCTTTAAATACAGACTTATGTACACCGTTGCTACGTTGCTATGGTGACACTACGTAGGAATGGGCTCTAATGACCTCAATGTTGACGAGCTGTAAAGCCCCACAAAAAAAACTATGTAGGAGTGTTTGGTTTACTCCTGTGTGATGCCAAGGAGTGCAAACTGCGCTTCGCATAGCGCGAAATATAGTATCGGGCGATCTTGCTAGAACGGTGGCAGTTTTACTCTCGCCCTGCTGACCTCTGGGAACGGTGCGTGCGGAATTTACGCCATGTGTTGCTGCAGATCGCGGTTCTTGTGCAACAGCAACTCGAGTTGCATCTATAGTTCTCTCATGGACGCTCCTTAATGTCGGTCGCGCGCGGTCAGCCATTACTGGCAGGAAAGTTCGGTGTCTTCATATTTATTGTGAACTTAGCTTGTTGTTGGAGAATTTGTCCACATATTGGAATGTTTTTGTCACGGCACTGTTTCAACCAGTTTAGAACATATTCGTCATAATATATTAATTCTGCCTCTTGAGTCTCTTCATTTATGATGCTCCGTCAGCTGTACCTCTATACTTTTGCATGTTCTTCAAAATCTTTTAGTGTGTGATAGGTGGTATTCCGAACTCTTTGGCAATATTGCGTTTCTTTTTAGTCCCCGTACTATCAGCTTCCATCACTTTCATCTTTTGGGAAGAGTTTTCCGTTTCACCATCGTAGATATCAATAATACCGTGACTAAGGATACGTCCGCGCGTGCTCTCGTTGATACAAACTCGCATTCTCGCGCTTCAAAACAAAACTTTGACTCTCCGAGATATATTTGGATACAGGAGTATCGAATTAGGTGTTCTAGGAATTATCAGTTTATTGAAATCTTTAAGCAATCTCGGATAATCGATATTTATTTTTGAAACGCGATAGTGCGACCGCAACAACAGCCGGTCGCATGGTGGGGGCTGCAGATTTCACCTTGAAAATTCGTCATCACATTCGAATTATAGAGGTTTCCTCCAGAAAACTTTGTATATAGAGGTTCAGCTGCTCGTTCCGCGGACGGGATAATTCGAATTATCGAGATTTTGCTATAGGAGCTTCGAAATGTAGGGGTAAAATAACATGGGAGATGGTATGAAAGTTCAAGAGAAATAATAAAAGATCGATTTATTGAGGTTCCACATATATCAGTGTGACTGGATAACAACTCGTGAGTGGAAAATGGCAAATCGTTTGAGTGAGACAAATCATTAAATTGCAATTTGTTCATTTGTACCATGATAATGAGAATCTGTGGAATATGCTTGGTTCAGAATGCCGTAATCGTGAAGCAACGAGTGCGTTGATACATGTTTCGTAGCATATTCTGTGTATTATACCTGCGTGTTAATTGTGTAAACGGTAAGCGATGTACTGCCGCCAGTAGCTGGCATTCCTATAACCGCGTGCAAGTGACTATCCTTTCAACGTCTAGCTACCTTGCCACTGGCAACTTGTAAAACCTTACGTGAATCAATTTTCGCATGAAGTTTGATTTGTCACTTCACACTTCGTCTCATTGCGTTCTTCGGTATTTCCGATTTCACATAATCTATTCATCCGTCTTACCAAAAGCCTTTGATGTCCGAACATTCACGGACACTCCACTCGAAAGATCGGACTACCCCGGTTGACCCGGTGGAATAACTAGTCTTCGGTGTCGGACCTTTCGCTACCCCACCCCCCTTTAATTTGGGAAACGTGTATAAACATAAAAATTAAAAGCACCCTCATCTGCTTATGACATATTCCATTGTTGCATCAACTGTGTACATTTTTCATTTGACCTCTGTTTTTGCTTCAAACCGCATCCTCAAACAGTTGACGCTTTGTCAGTGGACGGCTCCCTAGATCCAATACCGTTGTACTTCACTTTGGTGATTTTAATCCTAAAAGTACCATTTCAAAAAAATTGTAATTGTTTTTTCTGTCGACTTATAATACCTAGTAGTTGTATCCAACAATGATTTCAGTGTACTTGTACAGTTTGTTTCATATACCGGTATTTCACGGTCATATTTTTATGACAACGATGATCCAAGTTATGACCGTGCAATGCACAAGCTTATATCATTGTTCAACTATGGTCATAGGTTCTCGTTGATGTCTTTGATCATATTGTAGTTATAATGTGAGCAAAGATGGCGCAGGAGGCGAAGATGGGGAAGTTCAGTCGGAGTATTGCGGGAACGAAGCTCATTTCACATTATGAGGCAAATTAGGTTCTTTATTATGGTATGTGAAACAAAGAGAACAAAAATAGAAATAAGCTACTTGTACTATTGGAGTATTCGTGTACTTTATTGTAAACTAGAAAAAGATTCTCCAGTTGATATAAATTGAAGTGTTACCGTAAGCCGATCGTTCACACTGATAGTATTTCTCATATGATATGCATATCTTCCTTTGCAATAAATTTATGCACTTTAGATACAACATAGCGAAAAGAATTTTCATCCATTCTTAAATAATTTACATAATGTTTGGGATCTTCGCATCAAAGCTCTTTCAATAAATGATTGTGGATGACAAACTTATCGAGTCTCGCAATCCACGGTCTAACCCACAATCGCTTTTTGTTTTGGCAGCCTTTTCTTTTTAGCAATAAACAAATTGTTGTGATAGAGCTCATACAAGCTCCTACATCACCAAAAAAATTATACGACATCCATTTTGCTTTACACTAGTTATGTCCTTACACAAGATGTAATATGACTGTACATTCTTTATACAGCATTTTAAACTGCGTCATTATGAGGGTCTTATCATTTGATTTCCTTTTCTTTAAGTTTTACATTTTGTACCCATCTTTTGTTATTTGGGTTCCCTTCTAACATCTCAAAATTTTCCGAATCTCACATCTTTCCAGTATTCTCGTTGAATTTTTTACATCTGTCCTTTGTCCTTATTAAATGTGACCCTTTGTGTGTATTAAAGTTTCCCCACCTTTTAGTACAGTAGTCTTTCCTATCCACGTTATATAAATTTTCCTCCCATGGAATATGTCGAGGCGTTATATAAATCTTTCTCCCATGGAATATGTCGAGGCGTTTCCTCATCTTTTCCACACATGTACTGTCCTCAACTTTCCCGATTTTCATTAGATAAATCCCAAAATTTCCACGTGCGCTCATAATTTCCTTCATTCCATCTCCAGGGCCAAACAAATTTTCCCGTCTTCTTTCTATGTCAGACAGCACTTATGTAAGTATAAACATTACGTCCTTTTGTCGGTTTGTTCCACCGAATTTGCCGTGCACTCAACAGCCTTTTCATCAATTTAGACCTTGCGCCTTTTTCTTCAGTTCGTGTTATTTCATCATCAATTTGCACTCTCTTTTTTGTTTTGCATTACGTATCGCAGCCATAATTTTTGAATGTGTGCATCTATTGGTTATATTCCAAGAAGTATTCTTCTGCGTTAGTTGGCGTCGTAACATAACGCGCTTAAACTCAAAATGCACAAATGCTGTGTACTTTATAATTTTCGCTGTATATGGACATTGAAAATCGCATAGGCTCACACACTTGCCGCATATCCCAATATCGGTCGAAAACCTCCTTTACACAAGGCTATTATTGTCTGCGCAGCCAAAGAAAAGTAATGAGATGTAACCAATGAAGCGAGAGCGCGGTGTTGTCATATGCTGTCTGCGGGGGTGGTCTAGCGTAGTTCCACCCATTTTTGACGGCATATAGTAGCACTCACACAGACTGCGTTAACCCGTGGTTGTGTGCAAAGCAGCTGGTGTGGACGGCAGCGTGCAAATGTATGATGCTGCTGACATGAGTAAGACACCCACGCGACAGAAAGAGTCTGGAATTTTGCAATGCTGGCAGTGGCTCCTCAATGTTCACGGGGTCCTTAGTCTCTTCCCTCATTACTTTTCCTTGGCTGCGGGGAGTACAGAGATCTATTGGGCAGGTTTCTCTTGTTGAATCCAACCCGTATTGAGCAGTGTCTTCTTTGCTTTGTCATATGTGAACTCTATATGCTTATTGAAGTTGAGCTTTTCATCAAGAAGTACACCTAGATATTTTACACTCCTTTATATTCTAATGCTCTGTCCATCCAGTTTTACTGTTGGATTCCTTCTGTTCGCAGCTGCATGACCTATGTATAACGTTACTGTCTTATCTTTTGACATTGTTAATCCTAATGTTGTCAATCACTGGCGTCAAATGTCCAATATATTGTGATGTGATTAAATTTACCAGCTAATTAGCAATGAGCATGAGTTTAAATGAAGTTGGTCTTAAAAGTTGGGCGCCAAATTACCCCAAAAAATTAGGGCAATTAATTTAAAGAAATAGAAACATGAGACCTCAGGGTATTCTAATTTGAATTATAGATTCGGGTTATTTAATGAGGTGGAAACACACATGGAGTTCCTCATGGAAGACGCAATTTACAAATAAAAGAACAAACTATTTATTCATCAAGATTACAAATCACTTAAAAATATCATGCCCTCTTTCTTCGCTAATGCGCACGTACATTCCCCCAAAATAACATAACACTGCAATATTGGCGATCACTGCCAAATTTGATCTCACCACGGGTTAAAATGCTGGCGGCACATCATTGTTAAATTTACTCAAAATTGAGTGGTTGATCAATTATTATTTAAATTAGGCCCTTTTGAATAAAGTTCGTTTTGTCTAGCGTCTTTAAGTGGGCCAAGATAATTTTAGATTCAATGCACATGCATTTCTTCTTCGCTGTGCGGGTTAAACGGCTGGATGCATTCCAGCATTTAGGTTACCTTTTTCGAAGATTTAGCAGACCAGCTGTGGTGATGTCATACAGTTCAATGGCCCTTGGAGCCCCCTAGAGCCAACCGCCTCGCGTTGCACCCAGCTCGTTCAAACGTCGCCATTCATTTAGTGAAGGCCAGTCCCTCTGCCTCGAAAATCCTTCGTGTCACGATCCGCAACTCAGGAACTCGACCCCCTCAGTTGTTTCCGGGAACGCGCCACGATCAGCTTAGACCCCTGGTTCCTTATTTTCCGTCCGGAATATTTGAAGTGATGAGCGATCATTTACAAATCAGAAACGATGCTCCACAAACAAATTTTCTGATGTTCCAAATTAACAATTGAATGTTTTTAAGTCTCGGATGAAACTCCGCGTATTACTCAACGTACACCATGGTAAACATCTGGATCCGAACTGCGTTTGAAGTAGCGTAATGAGAAGCGTCTGAATTGCGTCTCAGTAAAGTGGGTAATGCGTGTGACTTGCGTCTGAGTAGCGTAATGCAATAATGATCCCCCGTCTCATCTACCTCTCCTTTTTATCAACTCGTTCCGCCGTTCTCGCCCCTGTATTTCGAAGACCGAAGATCTCATGACGAGTACAATTTTTCCCACAGGCATTCCTCCGTCCTTTTTTCTCCAAAATCGATTATCCAGTCATCATGTTTTCCAAACTCCATGTTACTCTCAGAGAGAGCGTATTTAATATTTACCTTATCTCGCCTCGTCAACTATGACTCCAAATGTGCTTTGCCCTTCGCTGCATGCCACAGACTAAATAGATATTAACTTTTACGAGGCCCTGCTCTGGTCTCGGCTTGGAATTCCGCACCTTGAGCTACCCCTTGCGTGGCTTATTTATTTCACACGTCTCGTAAAGCTCCCAGACGATAACACTCTCTTTGATAGATCGGCTGCCCCCTATGTTTAGACCTCTGAGTTCTAAGTTTTTCTTTCATCTACTAAAATATAATTGCTTCAGTCTCGTTTCCCAGCTGCGTCGTCGTGCGTTGATAATTGTTTATCTTAATTTAAACTAAAGATTATTATATAATCACAATATGTCTGTTGTACATGTCCTCATTGGCTACTACGAGTGCACTTGTCCCACTAACTGTTTAGGTTCATTCAACTCTCGCATAGAGTACACTACGAAAATTTTTTTCCTTTCAAATTTAGAAAATTTCCTGAAAAATTTCTCAACGAAAGATGCAGGAACTGTGAGATAGGTGTAGCTGATAATATGAACTACCTTGAGCATCTTCTGCACTTCTACGACTATAGCATAGTTACGAATTTTGTCCTACCATTATTACTGATTTCCTCTGTCTCTGTGAGAAGCCTATATATGGCCCATGGAAGGAAATAAATTGAACCCATTGTCCCATCTATGCTGTGTGAGCAGTATGAACCATTCTCTTACTGAGAGCAAGAAGATGGAGTACTTTTTGGTGTCATCACGCCGAGCAGTCTTATGGAAACGCCCTACTAGTGACTTAACTTCTTGGTGGTGAGGGCAGTAGGTTCCCTTTGTTGTATGACGTAAATTTTACTAAGTTTAAGGATATAATAATTTAAGATTTATTAATCGACTGGTAGTTTACTTAATTAAGTTTATCAATGAAACCCGCAGAACAGAAAAGCATTTCCGTGTTAGTACTTCAATTCGTTAAAATTCCTTATTTGGATCAAACACGTATCATACACGCAAAGTGTTTAATTATGGTTGAATTTTTCTGTTATTTAATATTATTTAGCTCTGGTTTTTTAAGATTTGAATACATGGTAAACAAAAACAATGTCCATACAACTAGTAACACAAGAGCCGAGTAGACTGGGTTCTAGAACTCTTACGTTCATTAATGAGGTGAGGTAACTGTTGGATGGGGAAACGCTGCGTGGATAAAGTTGTCAAATAGTGTATGACGATACGTGATTTTCGATATTTTCTCACTTTCTCGATTCCGTGTGTGACAACGTTACGATTTCTCTCATGCTTATTTTGTTGTTAGTATCGGTTCGAATCTTCGAGAAGATTTCTACTCCCACGAAATGTGAGACTTCTTACTTAGTTCATTCTCAGGTAGCTGTAGGGTTCAAACCACCTTAATTTCCTGTTTTTTATTCAACCTAACTGACATAATTAAGAGCATTTTTATTTTATAGTAAGAAAACTTTTTTCGAAAATAAATATCTACAAAAGCCGTTAACCTTGAAAGTCTTACATAAAGAAATAAACTATTTTTTATTGATTTGGGAGTAAAAATCATTTTTAAATTTTTGTTTTTATTTAATCAACCCGTATAGCAACATAAACATTCTAGCGAAAACCGGAACTATTCTCATAAATCTACTCCGCAAAACTGTAAAAGTAAAATGCTTTACCCATTACAAAATCTAAAATTATATTTATCGTGAGAAAATGTTTGTCTAGGGATGTGCGCAAGTTGGGGAGGTTTTTGTAAAAGGTTATGGAAGGGTGTGGGCGGTCTAGGGGCGCCTGAATCATAAATGCGGCACTGGGACCAGATGTCAGTTATTTCAGAATAATTTGTTTATTTGCTTGCCTGAAGTATCAGTGCAGCGGTTAATATTGATAGAACAGTAGAACACCGATATTGTATTACGGCGTTTTAAAAATTATAGAACTTCACATGAGACTTAATGTATTACCTATTTTCTAATATTGATTTTCAATGTGTTCACTATATGTTGATGAAAAAAAATGAATTTTTTCAAATCCGTATGTCTAGAAATTTCTAATGGTACGTAAGTTTTTTTTTCTTTTGCAGCTTTCGTCGGCCTCTTGGTATTGGTATATATGGACATCCATCCCATGAAACCAGCACGTACTTGTTAGAAGTTATATTTCCGTACAATGATGCTTTAATTGAAGACGAAAGGTACGAGCCGGAGACGCAATTTGACCAACCTAAGACCATTCAAACTCGCAGAAAACCCAAAACAGCGGATGCTCACGTGAGTTACTTGACTGTGTGTCGTACAATTGTGCTCAATTCTCTTACTTGTTTTAGGAATATGAAGACGGAAAACAAATTTTGTAGATATAGTTTACACGTATTTCAAAGCGTTAGAAATAAGATTAAGATTATTTCATTGAAAACGAAATTTTTTATGAGGACGTATTTTATAATTGAAGTAAAACTTGTTTAGCGACGCTAGTCTTTTTATTTTTCTTAATTGTTTTAAAGATCGTGGAGTATCTTGGATATGTGACGCGCCATGGTTGCAAAATTTCGATGATGGATCCTCAAAAAATCTTTTCTAGGGCAATAAATTATGTATTAGCAGTAGACAGAAAATACAAAATAGAATTAAGAGGAATTCTTGTCAATCATTTTTCCACATTGTCACTAACTCTATCTAGGCATTTATCAATTTGTTGAACGCGGCTTGGTTGTAATGCGGTAAAAAGTTACTGGATGCGAAATCTGGGCTCTGGATTGCCCAATTTAACTTTTGCAGCAATTTTTTAGTTTGCCGCGCAATATGGGAGCTGGCTTTGACATGCAAGAGGGTTTCAAATGGTTCGATCACACACATAGTTATGGATCATTTTGTATAATTTCTTTAACTCGTGCCGTGTGATTTCTGTCGTTGAAGAATTTGGACGGCCGCTTGCTGCCGTATTGGGGTTTTCCACATTTCCTCTGCTCCATTGAAAAGAGCGATACCATGTCACTACATGTTATCTGCTGATTGCTTCTTCACAATAAACATCCACGATTTGGCTGTGGACTTCAGATGCGGACTTATTCTTTATCCTCAAGAAACTAATCCCGGGCCACACCTCCAAGCGTCTCCACTATTCTAAGTATCGTGCCATTTCAATCCCTGTGACGTGTCTGCGAACTACGTCTACCTATCCGCACAACTGCTGAAAAACAATCAGAGCCATCTGTTTTCACTCTGGGGGGAAATATTCCTTCCGCAATGATTAATTTTCAAAATCTGCGTTTTTAGGATCCACCTTGTATTTTTTTTTTTTTTTTT